>SNQJ01S0001295.1:1036236-1047981 GCA_010110895.2 Picea sitchensis | reverse complement strand
GAAGTGAAAAGGAAAGGGAACATGGTGAGGGATTTTTCCAAATTCATTCACTCTAGCATGTAAGGAATTGCATGATTAAAGAGTAGAAAACAACATACCTCCACTTACCCAAAATGTTGATGAACTATGCAATAGGAATATGGTTGATGCGACTGTTGGAGCATGGAATATGTCACTGCTGCATGATCATGTGAAAGGTGAATGCTACTGTAGCTTCGAGTGCTATAACTGCTGGATCAGAGAATGTGACGTGGAGGAATCTTAACTGTTGTTGATGAATCATGGAAAAGAGGAAGAATGAAAGTGGAAATGTAGTAATCTCATATAGCTGAAGTCATGCTGTTGTAACTGTTGAGGAGTTATGGAAAAGTGTATAGTCTTCATCTGCTGCAAAACCCGATTGTACAATTCTAGTCATGCGAATGAATGTGTCAATGTCGAGCATGAAGAGAAGTCATTGGATTATCGACCATTGATGAATGTTGTTAACCAATGTGAGGCAGATCATCATTGATGTCAATGAGTGCCAAGGTACTTGAGTACATCTTGTGAAGTTTGAATGAATGAGCTGATGTCGAGCCACTTGCAAGATCTGACGATCAAGGGACATTGATGTATTCCCATGATTGTCGGCGAGAGAACTTGCCATTAAGGCATGCAAGCCTCTAGGTACTCAAAAATATCTCTAGTATATATCCCAGATAAGGTGCTGAGGTCGATGGGGAAAGACTTGTTGAAAGGTGGGCCTTAAGGAATCGCACATCAATCAACACAAGTTCTGATAAAAAGATTGGTAGGACTATAGGAAATATCTCAGTAGCAACAATGTTTATAGCAAGGTAATGTAGTCATGGAAAAGGGAGTTGGATAGTTTTATTGACAAGGAAAAATGAATTGAAAAAGATAAAGAGATGTATGCGACTCAGAAAGATAGGCGTGTGCAAAGTCATGAAGGATAAGGCGATGGAAAGTGGATTCCCGCATGGATGATGAATAAGCTTGGAAGGAGAAAGGTAAATGATCATGTCATGGCATAATTGGTTTTATGAAATATGGAGGTGTAGCGACAAACATCATGACATGTGCAATGAAAAGTTTAGCTCCTTCAAGCTATTAATAAAGCATGCTTTTCTAAAAAATTTTGTGATTCTTGAGAATCACTTCGGCATGAGATTGGATCATCTTCGTACCTGTAAGATATTAGTACTAATCCTTCATGAAAATTGTGAGAGCTTCGAAAGAATATGAAATGCAAGAATGAATGCGAGCAAATCAAATTAAAAAACAAAGTATATTTTACCTGTTTCCCTTTGTGCGCAAGTTTCGTCGTCTATTGTTGTTAAAGTGACTTAAGAAAAAAATTGGTGTTTAAGCATAGAAGCATGTGTTGGCACTGTTTTCAGGAATTTGTTGAAAAGTCCATTTGCGATATGGAAATTTTATAATTTTTATGTATTTTGTGATGTTTTAATTTTTCTAATTTTGATTTTTATAATGTTTTTATTTCTTTTCGTGGTTTTATAATTTTTATGGTTTTTGAGGTTTTGTAAGTTTATTTATTCCTACAAAAATAAACTAGAATATTTTTGTTCAAATTGCAATGGGAAAATTACTAAAGAATACAAAACCAAAGTTACAAGTTTCAATCACCATATACAAGCCTTCATTTTCTCCATATGCAAACAATTTTCAATCTATGTGCGAGAAGGTAAATGTGAAAAGTAGGGATCATAAATAGTTTCCAATGAGAAAATGAATCCTGTTCTACAAATTGAAAGTCATTTTTTGCATGTTGAGAGGGTAGGGGGAACAAAACGACATATTCTAGCGTGAGAAACCTACCATTTTCTCCTTCTTGATAATGACCACCTGACAACTGAAATAAACACACAACAAAGTTGACAGCAAAGTAGTTGCAATATTTATCAGAACTTCAAAAATCCCAATACCATTGCAAAAAAATGATTTAACTACATCAAACCATAGGTCTTAATGTTTAAATTCAGTCGACCATAGTATTAGAAGAAGTTAATGAATCCAAACAAAGAAAGTCTGCGACTACTGGTTTCTAAACAAATTTTGGGCTACTAAAACAAAGCAAAACACCATGACACAGAAATATATATACTAATTTTGCACCACACTTCCCTAGTATCATTCAAATTCCCAATGATTTTCATGCCTAACCTCCTCCTCCTCTTCAGGAGTAAAATCATTCTTTATATCGAAGGTTTTTTTGTATTTCTTCGGGGGTCTTCCCCTTGACCATGTTAGCCACAGTCTGGAATGTCAGATCCAAAATATTTTTGATGTTGAGATAGTTGGTAGCCAAGATTAATTCGAATAGAGTGGCTTGATCAACTTTAACGAATTATTGATCTCAGGTCTTGATTTCGTCCTCAGAAATGGCTGACTTCTCATCTGCAGGCTTCTACGCCTTGACATGGTACTTGTAGTACTCAATGACCTTCGAGAGTATCTTGTTGGAGATGTTAGGGAGAGGAATGGCACTGGCGGTGCCCGTATCCTTGAATTTGAACTCGAGAGCTCCTCAATATAATGGTCTAGGAGAGATGGAACAGAAAGAAGGAGGAGACCGGGTGCTAGGTCCTGAAAGGGATCATTCGTTGTGCCAATAACTGCGGCTTCTTTAGAATCCTGACAACCATGAGCCTCTATTCCAAGTGCTACTGAGAATTCATGCTGCTCAACTCCCCCAAATCTTCCTTTGACAAGATGCATCAACAACAGATTCAGGGTGAGGTTTCTACCTCGAGACCTGACGTCGAAGATGAGGAGATTCGATCCAGGCTTCAGAAAACGTTCCTCTGGAAAATCTGTGGTTGGTTTTACATGGACCTCTCCGCAAGGAATGTGCACATTGCATATGTAACCCACTTCAACAAATGTAGGCCACGGAGACAAGAGGCCGTGGTAAGGATATTTTTTCAGTCCATTATCAGTTATTGCAGGTATCTCAAAAATGTGAATCAAACTCTCTGTAACATACATAATGGCCATATGCTACCCAGACTGATCTGCATAAATATTCCAAAACTATAATTTTCACATGCGTATAGTACCTTCCATTGCCATAAATAATTGCCAATGAATATTTCTGCAAGTAGTTGTGATCGTAGAGATCTAGGCGGCACCATCCGACGTAAATAATGGGATCCTCAACTATAATGAGTAAATTGGTTTTGATCCCACCCTGTTTTGGTGAGATGAGGTCTTTGTGGAGGTCACAAAAGTTCCGTTATTCCTTCAGGAAAGAGCTAGATCGCTCTTTCGTTTTGCTGACCTGTACCATGGAACATATGGTGGATAACGCCCTTTCTATTTCTCATTCTCAAGATATGATGATGAGATTTCATGGGAAGCGTCATGGATTTGTTTGGAGTCAGAAGATTTTTTCAATATCTGCGGACCTGCTCTGCATTTTCAGTGATTGTCACAAGGACGATTTGGATGGACCGAGCCTGACGTATATTTCTTTTCAAGACTCTTCTTACTCACCCAGTTTGTTCAATTAGGTTTATCATTAATATGTGTGGCCTATAAGTTTTTGGAAGTAGCCTATGTTCTTACCTTGAAGAGGAAACCCGTGCATGGTTGTCACATAAAAGTCAGAATCGGCTCCCAAAAAATCATATATGCATACTCTTTCTCTTACCTACTTTCGCTTGGGGCCATCCAAATGCCACTGACATCGACTTCCCTGGACACTTCTTAACTCCGTCAATGGCTCAAAGGGACTATAAAGAAGACTGATCCAAAGGATCAGGCACAAAAGGTGGAAAAAGAAGTCACAGCCGCCGCATGCTGTTGATCCTCAACGCGTAAAACAACAAACAGATTTCTTGGCTCTTCGTGCCTTGTACACAACAATGGATGTCAAAGAATCTATTCACATCGCCCTTTCTTTCTATGGAAAATTCTGAATCATGACTGTCACCCTCCTCAATCATAAAGTCACGTCTTCTGTCTGGTAGGTATGCTAACTCCTCTTCTCCAAAATAATGTCTTTTTCATTGACAATCGACCTGGAGAAGTTTAGCTATGGTGGGAGCAATTGTTGGATTGCGACTTACGATATTCATAATACTATAGTATATATGTATTTCTTTTTCCAATTAATTGAAACTCACAATGTTTTAAGAAAGAAATACATCGCTTGCGCGTTTAGACTGACCACTCGACATTAGACCACTAGATCAAAAAAAAAATTATTCCTATATTAAATAAAACACAAAACTACTACAAAGCTAAATTTTAATTTTAATTTTTATTCCTATAAAGAATCCTAATTTAACTTAAAGCATATATATATATATATATTAAGTTTTATGTTTTGGAAAAAATGAAAAATAGAAGAACTTAAAAAAATTACTTTGCAAACTTATTGAAAATTTATGCGCAAATGGAAACAATTGTAGACGAAAATAGATTAGACAATTTTTATGTAATCGTCAACAATTAAAAAAAAATTCCTGAAATCAATTTTAGTCATCCTATTTTCTAGTCCTCGTGATCACACGAAGCATGGAGGAGAGCATACTTATTAAAAACTAAGAAAACTTGAGAATAACGTCCTACATACATTACACCAATTAAAGACTAGAGCTTAGTTAAGTGTAGTCAAACTTCCAGTGTAACCATGCACGTAACATAAATAAAAATATGTTCTCTTTCAATTTCACAATTGACAATCGAAAATATACATAAACGTGCAAAATTAAGTGTCGAAACTGTAAATTAACAAAATAAAAATAAAAATTGAATGGATCTAACCTGGTACTTGCTTGAGCCTTCGATAATTCTTTCGTAGGCATAGTTTTCACTCCTTAGATTGTGTCGCAACTCCTCGCTATCCTCCTTGATCTCCTACTTGTATAATTGTTCATCATCAGATGTGCAGAGTTCTTTGTATGTTGATTCATCATTTATTGTTGGAGGAGTAATTAAGCCCTCAACTGCTGTCAAGATCGCCTCTTTGTGAGAAGAGGAGATCCCAACTTTTCAAGGATCTGAGTAAGTTGTTCCAAGCTTACACTCATAGTTAAACCATATGAAAAAAGGAGATTGATTAATCATCAAAGATTTAAAACTAAGAAATTGAAACTATTTGTAAAAATTAAACATGCCAAACTTGAACTCCTTGCATTACTGAGACCCTGTTGTCACCAGGTTATCTGTTCACATAGTTAGCTCATCAAAAATAAAAACTAAATTTGCATAAATAAAAACACACTTTTGCATAAAAGGAAGAGGATGACCTAACTTTGGAGCAACCCCACTAAAGTGAATGCACAGGTTCTTACCTCTCGTCTTACCGTCTTCTCTCCACCCTTAGGTCATCCATAAAACCAATCATTAAAGCAATCTAATTCAAAATGATACCTATTACTGTTTACAACTCCCCGACAACGACGCCAAAATGTTGGTGCAATTATATGCATAATATATTACCAAACATAAATTATCAACCAGGATTCGTAATCAGTAGAGTTGATGCACTATATGTACCGATAACAGATAGGTTCCTATGTCTGTTTATTATAGATTATATAAGAAAACCATTTAGAAACCAACACACTCTTAAAAATAACAATTGTCACTCAATTCGAAAGTTGGAAAGAAAAACTCATAAAAAGGAAAAAACTCTTCCTCAGGTGATGGACATGTTCATTGATGGCTCATGAAAAGAAAAGATGAACTTTGATTCTATGTCCTGGATAAACTAAACTAACAAGTGGAATGCTCCATTAAATCTCATGTATGGTGAAATATGGAGATCCAACCGTTCTTGCATTACCACACTTTGCAACACATTCAAAGAGTGAAATCAAACAAAATAACATGAAATCAAAGTAACAGGTACATGAAATGAAAATCTACACTAGCAATTTACAATAAGCTTACCAAGTTGGATCGGTGGCCCTTTCCAATGCCAACATGGAAGCTCTTAGATCAACAGATGATAACTTCTAAGAGAGACAAAATCACTGAATCCAAACTTTCATTAATATTCAACAAGTAGGCTTACAAAAGGAGTTTCTTCATGAATCCAATCTACATCATAACAATTCTCCTCAAGAACCTATCTCATAACAATTCCCTTAATCTACATAATAATAATTCTTCTCTAATCTACATAATAATGATTCTCATCCCCTACATAATAATGATTCTCTCCCTCTCATGAATAGAAGGCACTCTCTTTTATACATGAGATATTTGAAAAGGAGATAAACATCTCATGATTACAGATCCACTTTTCTCTCAACCCATTTACCTTTATTACAAAATACAATCCCTTCAAATCCTCACACATATATCTCATATATCTTGGATAAGATATGACAACTAAATCTCCATGATCTTCTCCTTGGATTAGGATTGAATGATCTCTTCGCATCTTTGAAATGGTGGAGGAAGTATTCGAGAAGTCTTTTGAATTAATCCTTCACATATCCCTACACATGATAAAGCTCACACATTTTTGAGATATATATGAAAACATGTCAATTTTCTAATATTTAATCACAAATTCCCTTTTAATACTAAAATAAATGATTTGGAAAATAATAAGGTTAAACCCATATTTAATTATGAAAATGGTATCATGAAAGGTTAATGGG
The DNA here is from genome assembly GCA_010110895.2 of Picea sitchensis. NCBI lineage: Eukaryota > Viridiplantae > Streptophyta > Pinopsida > Pinales > Pinaceae > Picea > Picea sitchensis. The sequence goes on along the minus strand of SNQJ01S0001295.1, from coordinate 1,041,337 downwards.
GCGATAAAATGTGAAGACTGATGAAGGGAAAGGTGGATGGAAATATGACATTTTTGAGTCCCAACAGGGGGGCCTCAGGGCTCATCTGGGTTTCAATATGCTTTTTCATCCACCCAGTCATCCTTTTCCAACATGTCGTTTCCCTTTTTGGTGACATTGTACTTTCTCAATTTGTCCTAATTTGTCACATTTGACGAATGACCCCATTCTTCATAATCCATTATGGACAGACATACCTATAAAGTTACTACCTAACATGCCAATGAAGTTTGACAATAATCCAGGAGAAGACTCATCTATGCATATCGTGACCTATCACCTATGGTGTTCATCCATCTCCTTAATGGATGACAATGTTATACTACTTGTTTTACAATGATCCCGGACTAAAGGTGCCACAAAGTGGTACATATAACTTAAGGGTGCTTCCTTTTCTAGCTTTAATAACTTGGCCATGGCCTAACTTCCATTTAGGTATGAGTCTAGGACAAAGCTCTTGACATATTTTTTACAAGACACATCCACTCACATTTTTTATCATATTCATGAGTGGAGACACATGCGTAAAATGATCAAAGTCAAAATTCTTGACCAACTCATTATGGAATGGTTCACTAAATCTCTCGTGCCACATATTTCCAAGGAAATTTCTATGGTAGGGGAAACAACTAAGGAGTAATCTATCCATTTTTCCCAACATTTACATCTTATATAATCTCAGTCTATCGCTCTATACGAAATCACCATGCATGTTCCAATACCTTCGAAATATTCTCATTGAACAAACCCAAGAACCCATGTTGATGGCATGTTTGGTATGGTTTCTATTGCATCTATGCGATAATTAGTTGGTTAGTTGGGTAACATACACATTTTTTAAAACCCACCAATTACTAAGCCCACAACCCAAACTTCTTATGATCTCATTCAACCCTCCAAGGTGAGTTCCATGCAATCCACACAACCAAAGAATCCTCAACAACTTGGGGGTAAGAAGAACAAGAATAAGAAGAAAAGTTCTAATAATGATCGTGGATCTCCTCAAGCCAAAACCAATTATGGGGGGGGCACCAAAGAGAATAAAAATATTTGGTTCACTTAAAATATCCGTAATGAGGACCATCCCACTCATAAATTTCCTAGGAAGGATGAAATCCATCGATAGCTTTCCATACAGTAGGCTCCCAAGGAGCCTTTTATTTTGACTCATCATCCCCCCCTAGAATTATAAAATAGTTTCATCAAATAATTCCCCTCTATGAGGGGGAGTGGCATGTACCCCTTAGTTTGAGGGATCATCCTCAACTGCGAACATCATAATTTTTTATCAGATGGTTTCCTTACAGACTCGAGCACATAATTATGATACCCCCGAGGTTGGTCCTATGAATCATGAGCCAAATTCCTCTTGCGAGCCTAGAGGTACTCTACAAATATATAATCCATTGTTTGACACATTTCTTCATCCACCTAAGGTTTTTCATCGATGCATGACACACAATACAGAGAGACAAGCCACCCACTACTACAAAATTGTGGAAGACTTGACCTAGGCACCATGTCCCATGTCTTCTCTATAAGTTCTCAAAAGTTGACCCACATAGTGAAAATATTTGTTATCTACCATACATGGGGTTGATCCCTAAGAATATAGTTTGATAACATTTGGCATGGACTTGGCTCGTAAATGTATTTCCACCAAATCTCTTTTCAGATTAAAGTGATAGTAGTTAGAAAAAACACCTTCCACACAATGGTTGATGAAGGTGTATTGACTTGCATTATGTCCATGTCATGTTGGAAAGCCACTGGCTATCCAAATATCGAATCGTTTCAGACCATGTTGAATGATTTTGATGGAAACATTTTAAGGCACATGGTGTTTTTGATGCATTGGCCATTGAGTTAGGTGGAAAGACTATCTCTGTTGAGGTAGATGTAGTCAATGCTCCATTGGATTATAATTTGTTACTTGTGCGTACCTGGTTCTATGATATGATTGTAATTGTATCATCCATATTTAAGGTCCTTCACTTTCCCCACCAAGTAAAGATCATTACGATTGATCAAATTATGTTTTGTACCCTATACCTTAGAACCGATGTGAGTTCCAATATACCCTTTTTCAGTGATTCACAAAATGATTACATGAGTGTTGGTGCGAGGATGTTCAAAGACTCTTCACTGATGGGAAAATTTCCACTTTTTCCACCACCTCCTGCCAAAACTATCACTCTAATCAATATGATCTATTTTGTTACCAGTGGATCCCTCATATCTTTTGATCTTTGGGTGGTATCTTGTCTAGAGGAAGTAGAATATTGCAGAGCTATCATGCCACTCTTTAGTGACCGAGTCAGCATTCATTAATACTAGTCAACAAATCCATCCTTATATGGAGTGTGATCATCCTATCCTTCCAACACAGGTTTTTGACTTTTCGAGTTCACATGATTTCCTAGATACTAATTTTCCCTCAGATAAGGCCATCCTGGATGTCCTGGATTCCATACTTGAGCCCATGGATGATATGAAACATTGATCATATTTTTCTGATTCAAAACTGATGAGAGTTAGCATGATTAGTCTTGTTGTGGGACTGGGGGCATTTGTTGGAGTCTCTAGTAGACCCCCAAGTCTTGACCCTTTTCTTCCTTAGTTACCTTTTTTTAGAACTTTCCACTGAGTTATATAATCCCCCTTCCATCTAAGATTCATGTTTCATACCTCCTTCACGTTTTTATGGGAATCATAAAGCATCTCTCATAGCTTGGGAAACCACTTATAATCAAAATATTCGGCCATAAGAATTCGTTACTATGTGGTGTGGCCATGACCTAGTGTGCCATATGATGTCGATATCAGTTCATGAGTTCATAAGTGATGCTAAATATCCTTGGCCTCAACCTATAAATGGGATACATTTTGCATGAAGTGTCAAGATGCATAATGCCTTGTAATTTTTATCCCCATTTTGTGGGATAACTAAGTGTTGAGGAAAAGATATGAATTGATCTTACTCAAGCATTTTCAGACTTTAATTGGCTAAAGAAAAGTATACAATAATATCACCCTATGTTTATAGCCAACAAAAAAAACATCCTAACTCACAAGTATTAATTACGAGTGCTTAGGCTAGTCTTTTATCAACAAAAAAAGATTGTTGGAAATTCACATTTTATGTATTTTTCTGAATATATCAGCTGGTGAAATAAATGTAAGAACAGAAGTAAAAAAACCAAGATGATAATCAAGACAGATGAGACATAAATCAATCCTTTATTTCATTCCAATTCACCAAAGAGTCATTGTCTTTACAAAATCTCATACAAAAATCTTGGTCCAAAGTCAAACTTAGAAATCCCTGATGGAACATACAAGAGGACCTCTAACAAAAAACCAAAACTAAACTCTAAAAGCTAGATCAACTTGCCACAGATTGTTTCCCACTCGACTCTGCACAATAGCCTTTATTAGTCATGAAAATTAATTCACAAACAAACAAGTATACATAGACTATCAAAGATAGATCAACACCTCTGAAGAACAAGTGTCTGAATGATTTGATTCAGCCCTCAATATTGTTGTCTATAATAAAACCCTGCTATCACAAAAGAGAATTAGTCTATGGTGAATATATTAATGAATGAAAACTAAACTATCTCAACATAAAATCAAAGAGCAAACCTTAGCATGATTCTACTTCCATCCTCCCTTTGTTCCTCCCTTTCCTTTTTCTTTTAACAAATTAGAATTTTTTGAAGAAGTTGAACCAATTCATTAGTTAAGTTAATTAAAAGACTCAACTAACTTTAGTTAGGGGGCAGAGTAATAATTATAATAAGGGTCATAAATAATAATAACTAGTAGATGAGACCCCTTGTGGCTCCCTTCAGTTCATAACAATCATAATAATCATAACATAACCATTAATTAATCAAAACACACCTCCTTGTGCCTCCCCTCAACATATTCACTTTTGGTAATTTAAGCTCATGAAATTTGAAGTTATTTCAAAAATAATAATCATATATCCAAAATAAACATGTTGTCCAAAGATCCCTGAAGTCAAGTATGATAAATCTCAAAGTCATATTTTCCCTTGTTGATGCTATTATCCTTTAGTGCTTATTTTTGACAGAGGCATCGTAGGCTTCTGTTTTTAGCGTTTTATTTGAATAGTGCATCCATGCATGCATGATTGATTAGAAAATGATATTTTATTTAACCATACATGACAAATCTTTTAAAATACGAAATGGATTTTGGCTCAACAATATATTAGATTCATGCAATCCAATCCATACAAATTTCTTTATTGTTAATCAACGAGTAGGGGGTGAAATAGGGTTTTGGGATTTGTGAGGTGGTTGTATTGAGCAAAAATATGATATAATGGAGGGGAAAAAACATGGTTATTGCTCAATGAAAACAGCAATCAACTATAAAGAAACCAATAAAACATCACTACAATTCACACAAGGCACTGCCACTTCCATCTACTTTAACACATAAATTATCTTGACTGTAATCAATCTCAGAATAGGGAGTGAAAAAATGAATATGGGAAGGTGACGAGATTTGTAATTAGCGGAAAATGAAATCATGGAAGGGAATAAAGATGATTACTGTTCATGAAATTAACTAAGCGATCCACAAACATTCCGTGAAAAGAGATGTATCAACTATCGATCACTTTGACCAAATATTTTTTTTTGTGCTTTAACTAGTTCTCTGTTCATAATCAATATCCAACACAGTGTCGCCACATGACAACATGTATTTCACACAATTTGTAACGGTTCTTGTTAAGAACAAAATATCAATATAGGATAGAAAAACCTTAGAAAAAATACTCAACGCCTTGAAAAAAAGATAATTTTAGATAAAAAGCCTCTTCGAGGGGGAAACCTTCTTTTACCCCACTTAAATGTTCAAGTACAAGATGATTCAAAAAAAAAATGTCTCCTTGGTATATATAGGAGACTAGGAGGTATAATTACAACTAATGGCCTAAAGCCGACATAAATAAAATAACATTACTAATATAATATGCCCCAATTAGGGGGTAATGAGCCAATATTAGGGCTTAACATGCCCC
>SNQJ01S0001295.1:1005259-1035968 GCA_010110895.2 Picea sitchensis | reverse complement strand
AATTTATTATCCTTCTTGGCTTTCTTGAGGGACATCTGTTTGTATGGTTGTAGTCTTAAAAACACCCAATCCCCTACTTCAAAACTTCTTTCACTACGATGTTGATTTTCTTGTTGTTTTATGCAATTCTCTACCATGGTCAGGTTGTCCTTTAAGATTTGGAGAACTTGTTGTTGATTCTTGATGTGATCTTCCATTGCTTGAACCTTAGATTTTTCTTTTAAAGAAGAAGTGATGGAAGGAGGGTGATATCCATAAAGTGCCATAAATGGTGTCATTTTTGTTGCAGTATGAAAGTAAGTGTTATACCATTGTGTTTGTTTAATATCAGAGACAAATAAACAAAGGTATCCTTCCAGACATTTGTTCACTATCTCAGTTTGTCCATCAGATTGAGTATGATAGGATGAGCTATGAGCCAATTGAGTACCCAATCAAGAAAATAATTATGTCCAAAAATGTCTAGTGAAGATGGGATCTCTGTCACTTACAATAATCTTTGGACTTCCATGTAGATTTTGAACTGTCTCCATGAATGTTGTGGTAACTGTACTATCTTTGAAGGGATGAGAGAGTGCACAAAAGTGTGTGTACTTGGTCAGTCTATCAACAATCACCATGATGACACTCTTTCCTTCAGACTTTGGTAACCCTGTGATGAAATGCATGGAAACCTCCTCCCAACGCTGACTTGGGATGGATAATGGTTGTAAAAGACCTGGGGTCTTAATTGTTTCCACCTTGATTTGTTGGTAAACCAAACATTCCACCACAAACCTTTGAACATCAGTTTTAAGGCCATCCCAAAAAAATCCTTCTTGACTCTATGGTAGGTTTTCAAAAATATCGAGTTCCCTCCTACTGGAGAGGTGTGTAATTCCAATAGTACCTTTTGTTTGAGTTGAGAGTTCTTACATAAATATAAGTGATCTTTGTACCATAGTGAATCATTTTTCCATGTAAATGTATCTGATGCACTGGAATCCTGATGCAACCTTTGAATTACAGTCCACACTTTTTAGTCATTCTTCCATTCATCCGTTGCTTATATTATCCAATCGGGTTGGATGATCAAGATAGCACAGAGAAAGGCCTCAACATATTCATCCTTTATTGAGAGTGCGTCTGCCACAACATTTTGCTTCCAGTTTTTATAGACGATTTCAAAATCATAAGCCAATATCTTGGTTACGCATTTTTGTTGTTCTTCTGAAGATAGTCTTTGTTCCAAGAAGTATTTAAGACTATCATGATCTGTTTTGACCTTGAAGTTCCTACCTATTAGGTAAGGACGCCATTTCTTCAATGCATGTAGTATTGCCATTATTTCCTTCTGACAAATTCATTAGCTTGAAGAGAAAGGGTGGGAATGTTGCATTTGGAGATGACTTATTTGCCAAAATACTTGGAGAAGGTGTCGTAGATCTTGGAAGAAAAAATGTAAAAGAAAATAATGTTCTATTGGTTTAAGACTTGAATCATAATCTAATTAGTGTTAGTAAAATGTGTGATCAAGGATACACTCTTACATTTGACTCTCGAAAATGTAAAATCAGAGAAAATAACTCAGGAAGATTGGTTGAAACTACAACAAGAAGACCAAAAAACATATACATCCTAGACATGAAGAAGAGAGAGAATACATAAGCCACACAAAAGGATTCCAAGGAAGAAAAAGTCCCAAAGATAAAAAATAAGGATGAAGTATTATTGAGTGCCACATGTTTAGGGGGAGCAACCCCAAAGAATAAGGTTACCTTTTTCCATTAAACTCAGGGGGAGAAGCCATACCCCTTTCCATTGATGTCAAATGGGGAGAGAAATTGTAATCATGATGATAGGGGGAGCATGAGTGTTTCCATCAATGACAAAGGGGGATATTGTTGGAAGATTGGTTGTTGTCATTGATGTCAACCCTAGTCATGGGATTTGGACCACAATATTGATGAAGGTATTTGGACATGAAGGAAAATGCACATGCATATACAACACCCATGGATGGATAGTATACATCATTTTGTTTTCGGTGGTATGTGGCACGTCACGTGGATCCTCATGGTTGAGGAGAAATGAATTTTTGAAGATTACAAAGTGAATTGAAGAAGGAAGTACATGTAGGCCCCGAAGATAATTAAAGAAAAGAATTACAAAATAAGAAAGTGTCAGGTCGGACCTAATGTTAAAAGGAATTGACATAAATGGTATAAATAAACATCATTATACATTCATTTGATACAATTCGAATTTCAGAGGTAATAAGAAGAAAAGAAGGCCAGATTTCAAGGGAGGATGAAGTCTTTTGGTGATGTGTTCTAAGGTATGTTATTTTCAGGTCATCTTACCATTTTTTCTATAACTTTTTTTCTAGAATGATTCAGATGGTGAAATCTCTATGGTAATGAGAATACATATCAAGGTACCTCTAGTAAAAATTTTAGCTCTTGATTCGCTATAATTATGGATATACACTCTATGGAAGATAGGGTTTGTGACCAATCCTGAAGCTAGTCAATAAACATGTGTTCCGGGTAAAATAGTCATAACTTATTCATAAAGAATCCAAATGAAGTGGGACAAATTTCATTGGAAAGAGTACGTACTGTATTTTCTTGTGTGTGAGTTTCCAAATCAGATGTTAATTATTGAGCACGGGGCATTATGTGAAAGTTCACTCTCCTGAATAGACCAGAATTGAATAAAGTTTACCATTCTTTCTATAACCTCTTTTTGGGGAGGATTCAAGGAGTGAAAATTGGAGGAGTTTTAGAGAATACATTGAGTAATATTATCTATAGGATCATAGTACTCCAAGAATTGAAGAAATGCGGAAATTGAAGAAGTCTCAGGAAGCATTATCAGGTTCTATGTGATGATTGGTTGATGGTGATGATTTAATGTAAAGTTTGATTATCTCTCATATATTCTTGGGTGGAAGGAAGGGGCAAGGATGGAGAGTTAAAATTTCTCTTGATATTGGAGGATTGTATCTTCCTCTTTGAGGTTTATCCCTCCCTTTACATTTGGAAGCTGTAGCTACCTATGGAATTCATTACTTCCCTTGAACAATAACTATTGATTATTTCTCATATATTGTACATGGTGTATTGTGGTGTATTGGTGTAACTCTTATACCATTGTTCATTTCTCATTGGATATAGTTGAATGGTTTAAGTATAAGTTGAAAAAGGTTTTAAATTGTACTTGATACTGATTCACCCCCCTCTTAGTATCAACAATTGGTATCATAGTGGGTTACCTTAAGTACAGTTTAACCACTGGAAGGAAGATCCTAAGACGAAATGGAAGACAAAATTCCAAATGGAATTCCACCATTTGATGGAATCAATTTTGAATATTGGAGTAATAGAATGGAAACTTACTTGAAATATCTTGGGGAAGATGTTTGGTTCTCAGTTGCTTCATGATATAATGCTTTGAAGAAACCAAAGACTACAACTCAGAAGGAAGCAAAAAGGAACAACAAATTGGCAATAGATACTATCCTGGATGGATTGATAGATTCAATGAAATCCAAGGTGGGATCATGTGCATCATCAAAATATATTCGGGACAATCTAGAATACCTTTATGTAAGGGAATATACATAAGAAGAAGAAGAATAATAAGAAGAAAAAGTTGAAGCAAATTACAACATCTCAGATTTCAAAGAAGAAAATAGAGGTCAGTTCTTTTGCTTTAATTGTGAAGTAGTAGGTCATGTGGAATTTGAATGTCCTGATCAAAGGATTGAAATAAATGACATTGAAGAAGAAAATTCCAATAAAGAAGAAGAAAATCATGAAGAAAAAATTATTCAACAAGAAGATGAGAATCTTAAAAAATTGAAGCATGTTGAGATTGAAAATAGAAAGCTCAAAGACACGCAAAGAAAACTAAGAAGTGAATTGGGTAGTTGTGAAAAAATAGTTGTAATCTTGATGAAACAATTAGAAGACTTTGAGAAACTAAGAGAAGAAACCATTTCCTTGAAAACTCTACTCAAAGAAGAAAGAAGAATAGGAGAAGTAAGGAATGTCCAAATGATGAAGAAAGAAGAAGATTGTGAGAAACTTGAACAAGAAGTTGTCTCATTGAGGGAAGAGCTTAGAAACTCTCAAGTGCCAAAAGACTTAACACATCTTAGTGCATGGGTTGACTTCATACAAATAAGATACAAATACCAACAAGAATGTTGAAGAGTACAGACGGGTTGATGAGAATTGGATAGGATACGAGGAAAGAATGAATGATTACAAAGAGATGAATATCCAAGAGACCTCCTACCTTAGGAATCAAAGAAGCTATTGATATGAAGAGGAGCTATAGAAGAATAGATCATGAACCCATATGGACTACATCTGAAACCCACTTGCTCCAAGGTATCAAAGGAATTTCCTTCTTGGTCATTGTTTTACTTGCAAATTTTTGGACATAAGGCAATTAATTTGAGAATCAATGAAAGGAACACATATTCAAGGAAACATGAATGGATTGTAAATAGAGATATGGAAATAATCATGGATTTGTCAACATAAGTTATAATTTATTTTCCCATTGATGGACAAAAATGTGCATACTACATGTAATTATCTTGGTCACAAAGCCGCGAAAGTTAGGAATATATGAATGAAGATGTCCCTATACTAACCGCGGTTTGGAGAAGGAAAGAGATTCAAAACACTGAAGATTGTCGAATAATTGACCACTGAATAATGCAAAGAGAAGATGAATGGTACATAGAAAAAATTATGGGTGTTCATCACACATGACTGAGGATAAAAAAAAAATCATCAGCTTGAATAGAAAGGGTGACAATGTTGCATTGGAGATGACTTATCTACCAAAATGCTTGGAAAGGTGTAGTAGAGCTTGGAAGAAAAATGTAAAAAGAAAAAGAATATTCTATTGGTTGAAGACTTGAATCATAATCTACCAGGTGTTAGTAAAATGTGTGATCAAGGATACACTCTTTCCTACGTTTGACTCTAGAAAATGTAAAATCGGAGAAAATACTTTCGGGAAGATTGGTTACAAGCTGCAACAAGAAGATAAAAAACATATACACATCCTAGGCGTGAAGAAGAAGAGAGAGAATCTGGAAATACACAAAGGTTCCAAGGAGAAAATTCCCAAAGAGACCAGAAATGGGATGAAGTATTATTGAGTGCCACATGTTTAGGGAGACAACCAAAGAAGAAGGTTACCTTTTTCCATTAAACTTCGGGGGAGAAATACATTACCTGCCATTGATGTCAAGGGGAGAGAAATTGTAATCATGATGATGGGGGCATGAGTGTTGCCATCAATGAAAAGAGGGAGATTGTTGGAAGATTGGTTGTTGTCATTGATGTCAACCCTAGTCATGGGTTTTACCTACCACAAGATTGAAGAAGGTATTTGGACATCAAGGAAAATGCATGCATATATACAACACCCATGGATGGATAGTATACATCATTTATTTCCGGTGGTATGTGACGCGTCACGTGGATCCTCATGGATTTGAGGAGAAATGAATTTTTGAAGATGATAGGAAATTGAATTGAATAAGGAAGTACATATAGGCCCTAAAGATAATTTAAATAAAATAATTATAAAATAAGAAAGTGTCGAGTCGGACCTAATGTTGAGAGTGACATCAAATGGTATAAATAAACATCATTATACATTCATTTGATACAAGTCCGATTTCAGAGGTAAGAAGTAAAGAAGGCCGATTTCAAGGGAGGATGGAAGTCTTTTGGTGATGTGTTCTAAGGTGTGTTATTTTCAGGGTCATCTTACCATTTTTATATAATTTTGTTTCTAGAACAATTCAGATGGTGAAATTGCTATGGTATTGAAGACATATCAAGGTGCCTTTGGTAAAATTTCAGCTCTTGATTATCTATAGTATGGAGATACATGTGGAAGATAGGGTTTGTGACCAGGTCTGAAGCTAGTCAATAAGCATGTGTTTGGGTAAGCAGGTAATAAATTATTCATAGAGAATCCAAATGGAAGTGGGAAAATTTGAGTAGAGAGATAGTATGGACTCTAGTTTCTTGTGTGAGTTTGAATCGGATGTTAATTATTGTGAGGCGGTGCATTACGTGCAAAGTTCACTCTCTGAATGAATGAACAGATAAAGTCTACCATTCTTTCTATAACCTCTTTTGGGGAGGAGGATGCAAAGAGTGAAAATTGGAGGAGTTTCAAAAGGAAATACATTGAGTAATATTATCTATGGGATCCGAGTACTCCAATAATTGAAGAATTACTTGAGAGTGAAGAAGTATCGGGAAGCATTATCGGGTTCTATGTGATGATTGGTTGATGTTGATGATTTAATGTAAAAGTTTTATTATCTCTCATATATTATTGGGTGGAAGAAGTAGAGTGCAGATGAAGTTAAACTCTCTCTTGATATTGGAAGAGGGATTATCTTCCTCTTGGAGGTTTATCCCTCCTTTTACATTTGGAAGTTGTAGCTACCTGCAGAGTCAGTACTTCCCTTGAACAATAACTATTGATTATTTCTCATATATTGTGCATGGTGTATTGTGGTGTGTGGAATTAGCCAAATATTATACTATTGTTCATTGCTCATTAGATATATTTTGAATGGTTTAAGTATATAAGTTTAAAAGGTTTTAGAATTGTACTTGATACTTGATTCACCCCCTCTCAATATCAACACGTCTAGTGAGAGCATAGATTGTACAATAATGCAGCAGTTCCATTTTCAATAATTTTATTATGCCATTAGAGATTATCTGCGGGACTTCTTGTGATACCTCTTAACTCAATTTCTTTTCTTCAATGAAAATTTCATGAAGAAGTTCTTGAAAATTAAAATCCTTGTGCTAATGATTGTAACCATTGGATTCCCTGGTGCAACATCTACACCACCCATGGGTATAGCAATCGTGGACTATTCGTACATATTCCCCATAGTAAGTTGATATTATTGCATTATCTGAGCAATTGATAGTTCCTCCATCTGTAGGTCAGTGCCGAAAATTTGGCGATGGATATACAAAGTGAGAGCTTTTGGCTAATTTATAATGAATGAAATTATGAGTCCTAATTGGCCAATGCATTACACAATATCATGGGAGTCAACACTTCATACGAAATTGCTTCTACATTTTCATCTTGAGATGGTTCTTGTTCTTTGATTCTTCTTCCTCTTCACAATCTATGTATAATTTCTTCTCACCACACTTATGTCCCTTACCGTACTTGTTGTCATAATTAAAACATAAAATACTTCTTTTTCTTTTCTTTAGGTCCAATTGTTGAGTGTCAATAGCAGCAGAGTTGAGGTGTTTTAGAAAGACATTGTACTCTCTATATATGTTAGGATTGGTCATTCTAGTATCCATAACCATATTTTTTACTTTCAACATTTCTTGCCACCTTAAATGCATTTTCTCAATGATTTTAGGTTCCCAAAGCTTTAGAACATGTTGAATGGTATCCTTTAAGTTCAGACACATCAATCAAGTGCTCATCTCGAATATGGAATAAGTTCCTATGAATACATCAATCAAGTGCTCATCTCGAATATCGATTACCTTTATATTCAATCTTTGGAAGTTCTCAATGTGCTCGGTAACTGAACCCTTTTTCTTTAGATTTATCAATTGGCTAAAGAAGATATTGCTCCTTGTATCCTAATAGTGTGCTATCCTTTATTCCGTGAAAATTGTCCAAGTGATGATTGATTTGCGAGAACAAAGCCATCGGTACCATAAAAATTGATTAGGTTCTAAATATAAAGAAGCAATGCGTACCTTTTGTGTATGTGACACATTATGTAGATCAATGAATTGCTCCATCTGAAGTATCCATGTTATTGGGTCCTTGCCATCAAACTTCCTCATATCGATCTTAGGAACGTGGTTGGTCTTCAACCCAAAGTTGGATTTTCTCCATTCTTGATTCAAATTCCTCGTGTCCTCATCATGAATTTCATGGGATGCATTTTCACTTTTAGGTGTCTTCTCTATTATGAAAATTTTCAATACTTCCATGACCTCCTCTTTTAAACCATCCATCTTTGCTTCCAACTTAGCTTCCATCTCTTGTAGTTCATCTTTTGTTACTGTCTTCTTTTGTAAATCATTTATGTCCCTACACATTTCTTCACCTTCATAAAGAGTCCAAGTAGGATTGTCTAGAGGCTTATTTGGTGTAGAAGTTCCCTTTTTGGGTGGCATGTTGGCCAAGTATCACTTTTGAACCTTGATTTTGAGGTGGTTCTACTAGACAATATGTCTTGTGTTGTATCTCCCAAGTTTCGACTCTTCTAGGTATATAAATTTATTTTATGTAGTTCTCTGATATTTCTTCTCAACAATGCCATAGGTATAATCAATATTGGATGTGCCAAGTGGAATTTATGGTAACTTCCCCACAAATTGTCGATTTTTGTCCTTTCCAGGAGATCTCACTTGTATAGCATGCCCCACACAAATAATTGATATCAAATTCTGAAACTCGTACCAAAAATACTATAGACTGTCCACAATACAATGAAACTAGTCCCACTCAATTTGGATACTCTAGGAAGAAGTTATGATTGTTTTACCTGGAACACCTTCTTGAGACTAGTCAATAGGACTAGTCAGATACCCTATCTTACATAGGGTGTATCCACAAATTTAAGATGAAACATAAGCTGAAGTTTTTACCATAGATACCTTACTAATTTCTGTGAATATCCTTCATAGTTCAAGGTATGAAACATTATAGAAATTTTTTTATAGTGAAAATTCCGCAATGACTCATTTTAGGATGATTCAAGAAACCTATCTTGTATAGGCTGTATCTCTGAAAGTATAAGGCCCCAAGAGATGAAATTTGAACCCAATGTACCTTGATCCGTCTACTAAATATCCTCCAAGTCGTTCCTTCTGAAACATTGTATAAAAAACGTTATAGCGAAAATTCCAAGGTGTATCAGATGTAGCAGCTAAACCCCAAGACCTTCAGCTCTTATACCATATGTTAAGAACCAAATATCAATATAGCATAGAAAAACCTCAGAAAAAGTACTCAACGCCTTGAAAAAAAGATAATTTAAGATAATAAGCCTCTTTGAGGGGGAAACCTCCCTTTGCCCCACTTAAATGTTCAAGTACAAGATGATTCAAAATGAAAATGTCTCCTTGGTATATATAGGAGACTGGGAGGTATAATTACAACTAATGGCCTAAGGCTGAAATAAATAAAATAACATTACTAATATAATATGCCCCAATTAAGGTGTAATGAGCCAATATTAGGGCTTAACAGTTCTGATCCTGTCATTTACATTCCTTGCATTTATAGCAATTTTTTAACACCACCCACTTCCAATCTGTAAACCATCAAAATCAACCACTGCCCATAAGTTACTCCAGTCAATAGATATACTCCAAAACTAACAATGAAGTCACAATATTATTGCCATCGGGTCTTTCACTTTGAATGAAATGACATTCATTTTAAAACAAATATAGGTGGTTACCCAATAATCAAGATCAAATTTCCAAAACTAAATTGACAATTAAATAGACAACAACCACCATTCCAACACAAGACATGCACTGAATAATACAATCATGCAAGTGTAAACCCCATCACTATGCAAGCCCAATCTAATGTGACTGTAAAACTAGACCACCTATCCAACTGACGAGGTACCCACAATTCGCCTATCTCAACAAATGATGGGGCAACAAAAAATATGTTTAAAAACCTGTGGGTATTTCTGAGTGTGAAAACCCAGTAATTTATGTTTTACATAGTGTGCAACCAAAAAAACACCATGACGCAACGTTTTCACTTAACACAACAAACACACAGTCAGGGAAATATTTCAACCATCGTGCAGAGCCCTCAATTGTTCTGATTTAGCTACATTGTAATTGACTATGTTTTGCAACCCCATGCTTATACAACTGAACAAATATAAGGATGTAGTGGATATACTCTCTACAGTGATTCATCTCAAACAAAACCACATTTACCATGCCCACTATTTCATTTGTAAAAATACCATGCACACACGCGATATGAATGAGCCACATCAAGCCTTTGTAACCCATGTCGGATAATCATCCAAACAACCATTAGTGAAATTACCAGTGACTGTGTAATAACCCAAATAATTCACCACTGTTTTAGAAATCAATCAATCGAATAAGATGTGGTAACTACACATACCCACGGTCAAGTTGAATCGGGGTAGAGGCCTTGTAAATTAAAAATACAAAGTTATTAACATAAGGAGGGTGACTGTGTACTTTGAAAGTGCGATTGCAATGTAAGGTTTGTCACAGTAACTAGACGCCAAACCAAAACGAATTTTATATGACCAACTAGGTGAAACCATATTCAAATTAATCGATCATACATTCAATCCAAAATAACCCGTAGCAGCTTGACATGCACAAGAGTATCCTCTATAGAAATTCAGGCTGGGGGGTTAAGGGTTTGCTCGATAGCCATCACAGGAAGAACATAGCCAACTTGGTATGGGAAATATAGTTTAACACATGCAGGGTATAACCCTCATGCCTTTTGATCAAACAAACACCACACAGTGGTAAAGACAGGGTCGATTAAGAACATGAATAGAAAACACTTCGTGACCACTAGTGGTGAAATCAATCAACTGCCCATATGTACAATGCATGGTGATACTAATGCTTTAGTCATTAAAACCCATAAAAAAACTGCAGACTAGAAACAACAATGCGAAAATGCGAAGATAGCCCACTAAGACCAACACGGATCTTCCAATTAACCAACAAGGATAATAAAGGTCTCTTGTGACTTATAACACCCCAGGATAACCAATAATGTTACGAATTCAACCTTATTTCAAAGAGAATCATCAACGTTTCTTTCACAATCACCATTACATAGTCACAATACTTAAGGAGAGAAAATATAATACACATGAGAGAAAATCCATTTCATAACCATAGTAGATTCATGAAGGGCCAAAAAAAGGAACATACTTGTAATCAAATGTTTTAAAACGTGAGTTGGCCAAGCGGTTCCTTCGTGTTGAGAAATCGGAGCATAACCACAGCAGTAGAATTTGGAAGATAGTCTGACCATGGTGGCGCCCAATGGTAAGGGTAGAGGTGATGTGCAATAAATGCACATCACTTGCCTACTTCAATTTCATTCAATTCTTAGTATGTGCCAGCTACTAACCCAACAAATCATCCAAATAACCATTTATTTCCAAGAGCGCCACCCGTATCACATATTACCATCTCTATTATGCATAAATGTATACCAACTATATTATATACACGCTTAATAACTTGCATGGCTATCCTATGTTAGCTAGGATTTTCCACAATCCTTTTCAATGCATATAGTATAGCGCATTAGCATAGAACAGTTTCCTCTTTTTAGCACGGTATAACTTGATCTTCAATAGTACAAGGGGGTCCCACCTACTAGTATAATAGGCTTTAGCAATACTTTGCGGGCCAAACTTTGTTACAAATTTCATCGTCAACAAAAATGGTGACTCGATAGGAAAATTTGTTTTCAACAGATTTAGAACTCAATAATCATGATTTCACAGACTGAGAGCAGTAAACTCAAGAATACATGAATGGAATGACTATGCAACAGGGGGAAGTGAGTGAATTTAATGCAAAGATGATCGAGAACTCGGGAATAACTTATGAAAAATGTTAAGTATGAGTGGTTTTACCACTGTATGCATAATCCATCGACCATAATCTGTTCTTTAACCTTTAAAGAGGAAAATTTTTAGATTTTCTCTTTAACTCTCAATGGATGATGAAATGGCGAGAAGAAGCGGGAGATAACCAATTCTTTATAAGACAACAGTGGAAATATATAACAATTTCAAGGGTCCTTCAGAGACGACATC
The DNA here is from genome assembly GCA_010110895.2 of Picea sitchensis. Classification (NCBI taxonomy): domain Eukaryota; kingdom Viridiplantae; phylum Streptophyta; class Pinopsida; order Pinales; family Pinaceae; genus Picea; species Picea sitchensis. Next base: position 1,024,075 of record SNQJ01S0001295.1, on the reverse strand, counting down.
ATAACAACTATGTAAGCTTGATTGTTATTGAATAACGATGCTTGCAGGAGTGTCACTGTGGAAAATATGATCCAACATCTTATTCTCTATTGAAACTAAAAGATGACCCAAAACAAAGCTCAACAGAATAAAATTGAAAAATATTAAAATGGCAGAATTAAAGTGACAGGAAAGTAAAGGCAGTAGGAAATAATTAAAACAGAAAACAACTACTGTAAGCAGAAGAATAAAATGAAAACCTAAAAACAGAGCTAGACTACTAAAATACAGGAAATCCAGAAAACATAGATCTTTTCACGTTGGTTCCATGTAATGCTTTAAGTGAGAACCATTAGTGTTGTAGGAAAACAATCGCTCCTACAAATATTTTAGAATGTAAGAATTTGTACCTAAGACAAAAGCGATTTTGAAAGGACCCAACCATAATTTCTGAAATTTTGAATGTCATCCTCTATCAACGTGAGCCGAATCCCATAGTTGAACTTTTTCATTGACCTTAAAATTGATAGTTTTGACACTCTTGTTGAAATATTTCTTAACAGTCTATTGTCTCCTTTTAATATTATCCAAAGCAAACATCCTTTGTTCTTCCAAAGCTAGTGATGCATTTACTCTTTGTGAAACATCTGAAGAATTTAATTCTTCGGTCTGTAGCATCAACCTTAAGGAAGACAAATACAAATCAGTTGGTAGGAGGGCTTCTTGACCATGACCCAGTTGAAATGGGGTACAACTAGTACTTACTTTGGTGGTAGTTCGATTTTCCCAGAGGGCATACGTGAGGAGAGTGTGCCACTGGCAAGGTTTATCCTCAATGAGCCTTTTGATGATCCTCACCAGATTTTTATTGGTGGCCTCGGCTTTCCCGTTTCCTTGGGGATAATAAGCTGATGACTTGAAATGTTTAACCCCCAACTTGGCTAGAAACTGAGTCAGCTAAGCAAAAATGAAAGTGGGACTGTTGTTTGTAATAATTTTCAATTAAAGACCAAATCTGGAAAAAATATTATTTTCAAGGAAAGAAATTACCTGATCATTTGTGGAATGTTTAAGTGGGACATATTCAACCCATTTTGTAAAATAGTTTGTGGATGTCAAGATAAAAACTTGCCCAACTGAAGAAGGAGGGTTAATAGGACCAATAAAATCCAATCCCCACTTTCAAAAGGGAAAATATGGCAGGAAAGGTTGTAATGGCATGGATGAAGGGCATTCTTTCCCAACATTTTTTTGGCATTTTTCGTAGGACCTCGAAAAAACATAAGAGTCGCGAAAGATAGAAGGCCAATAATATCCATTCCTAATAATCTTGAAAGCAGTGGTCTTTGTAGAAAAAATGACCTCCTACATGAATGACAGAGCTTGAAGAGATATGGGCTTCCTGCAACAATTTCTGTGCATCTTCATTGTTTACACAGTGAATTAACACACCATCAGCAGATCTTTGAAATAATAGGTCTTAGGGATGATTTTAGGGGCTAAATTTTGCTCATGGGCTAATTTTCCATTATTTTTCCAAAAACGAGATTCACTATTTTAAAAATGATTCGCCCAAATTCTATAGGATAAAATTATTTTACCTTAAAAATCGCCAAAATTTTATAAAAACTATATAAAATCCTTAGAAATTTGAATATTTTTACAAAAATATCACCAATCATTTATAGTTGGCATATGAAGGATTAGTAAGATTTGCCAAGGTTTCTAAATTTTAAAATAAATTTCCATCCTTAAAATCATCCCTGATGGGTCTCCTATAATGACATATCTTGCATGGGTCTCCTATAATGACATATGTTGCAAATTCAATATGAAGTCTTCTCTTTTGATGAGTGTCTAAGTTGTCTGGACATCTTTGGTTCTATAAATAATAAACCGAATTTTTGTACCAAGGATGTTCAGACATAGGGAGGGTCTGATCGTCAATGTAAAAGAGGGCCGAAAGGGAACTATCTTCTTCCTCAATTTATTCGCCATTCTCAGCATGCTGAGCTAAGTGAAGGGCAAGGTCATGTCCCTTGATCGTGGTAGAAGTCACGATATTCAAATCATGCTCCTGGATCAGCGCAAGCCAATGTGCAAGTTTTCCAGAACGATAAGTTTGTGAGAGAAAAAACTTAACAACAGGTAAAGGGACTTTTAGCAACGTATGCTTACCTATGATGTAGTGGCGAAACTTTTCAATGACCTTAACAAGAGAAAAAATGTGTTTCTCTATAAAAGAGTATTTAAATTCATCATCAGACAAACTTTGACTCATGTAAGCCATAGGTTTTTCATTTTCTTGACCATCATCTTGCATAAGGACAACAAAAACTGCCTCCTTAGTGGCATTAGTATAAATCTTGAATTCTTTCTCAAAATCCGCCTTCACCAAAACTAGTGCAAAGCTGATTGCTTTCTTAATCCCTTCACAAGCATTTCCAACATCATCAGTCCAGGAAAAAGAATGGTCATGCTTATGAATATTATGGATTGGCTTGACTATCACTGCAAAATATGGAACAAACCTATGGACGAAGTTAAAAACTCCCATAAAGACTTGAACTTCTTTCTTGGAAGTAGGACCAAGAAAGCTAAGGATAGAAACGATTCTTTCAGGATCGATACTTATTCCTGAATCAGAGACAATGTGTCTAAGGAGCTTTCCCTCGGTAACACCAAAAATGGATTTGGAAGGGTTTAGGGAAATTCCAAATTTCCTACACCGTATGAGAACTTTTCTCAGATGTCCAAAATGATCTGATTGGATTTTAGAGTAAACTGTTAAGTCATCAAGGTAGATCTGAATGATTTTACTGATCAAATCGTCAAAATATAATTGCACAACTCTTTGAAAAGTGGCACCTACATTGGATATACCAAATGGCATACGTTCATAAGCAAAGGTACCCAAACGAGTAATAAAGGTGGTTTTATATTTATCTACCCTTTTTACCTTGATTTGATTGTAACTGGAAAACCCATCAAGTAGGGACATCATTTGTGACCCTGCAACTTGCTGCAAAATCATTTCCATGTTGGGAAGAGGGTAGTGGTACTTTATACTAGCTAGATTTAACGCGCGAAAATCAACGCACAATCTAATCTGATCAGTTGTTTTCTAAACAAGGACTAGATTTGAGACCCATTAATAATGCTTGACTGGGAATATAATTCCAACCTTCAAAAAAATTTCCAACTCCTTTCGAATGGTGTCTTATAGTGCAGGGTTGATAGGTATTTATTTTTGCCTAATTGGTTTTACGCCTTCCTGAATGGGGATTTCATGTTGTATAAGTCCAGGATCAAAATAACAAATATCCTCATAAGACCAAGCAAAAACATCTTTAAATTCACCAAGAAACTTGGAAAACTTCTCCTTCTCTTCATCTGAACATTTGGCACCTATTTTCACATTCTTTGGAGTCTCGGGTGTCCCAATGTTCAAGGATATGGTTTCACCCACTTTCCTTTTTTACTCTTCTTCTTTTTGTTTCTCCATGTTGCCTATATCACTCGAAGAAAATGAACTCTCTAGAGGAGTCAAGCCTTTAGGAATCTTGTTATCTTCCATGGATATAATTTCCTTAGTCTTAAAAGGTTCATTTTGGATAAAAGCACAAATTCTCTCATCGTTAGGGAAGACCTGCCAAGATTCTACATTATCGGGAATATGTGGACAATATAAGGATTGAAAGGTACAATTAGGTCTGTGTGGCAGAAGCTGCCGAGTAAGAGAAGATACAAAAACAACTAATCGATCAACCATTGATTTTAGTTCCCTCTTCAAGTGAGTGATATTGAAAGACAATAGATTCGAGATAAGAACCCAAAAAATTTGGGTGTATCATTTCATCAACTTGTTGCTAGGGGAATAAATCTTACATACAAGGTTAACAAGAAGTTTGAAATCCCCAAAAATTGAAAGGTGATCATAGCCAAGATTATAGGCATTTTCAATGCCTAATAATAGGGCTTCAAATTCAGTGACATTGTTTGTGCAAGAAAATTCCAACCTATAAGAAAGGTTATGGATTTTTCCTATAGGAGAAATCAAGACAATACCAGCTCCATTACCTTCATTAGAGTATGAACCATCAAAGTGCATGTGCCACATAACATCATCTAATTTGATTTGTTCCAAAGGAATATTATCCTCTTCAACAAAGATGGAATACACTCCTAGGTCCTCTTCAAGATAGTTTGCATTAGGTTGTGGGACACTCTCTATGTAAGGGGATATCCTTCCTTCTCTAAGGACTATAATGTTTTTTTCATTTCGGGGAACAAATAAATGTGTCCTATCGAGTGAGAGGCATCCACCCGTCAAGGCTTTCCAATCCCTTCCAAAAATAATTTAGTAATTGATTACATGAATATCAATTACCTGAATGTTGAGGGTTGTCTTTATTTTAGGGTGAGCGCAACAAAATAAAGTCACATATTTAATCTCGCCTATGGTCTTTTGTTGTAGACTATTATAAGAGAGCACGATTCTGGTATTTTCGTTTGTACATGAAAAGCCTAGCTCTTCCATAATAATCTTCAAGATGAAACTTGGGCCTGAACCACCATCAATGAACAAACAATGGGCATTCATATCCATGATCTTTATAGAAATATAAAAAGGGTTTTTTTTTACAAGGTATTTGAAGTTATTTACACCTAATTTATTTACAGAAGAATCATCTTCGTCTACCTCTTCAGAAAGATTAGCTACAATGGAAGATTTTCCTTCCATGAATTGTTTTAGATGCATCTATTGTTTAGGGACGACAACCGTGTCTAGGAGGGTTTCATTTTCTTTGATGTTGGCTAATTGATTCAATATATTGTATTTAGAAGAGGGAGGAGGGGGAGTGATTCTTGGACTCTCAGGAATTTTAGGAACCTGGGATGTGGTATCATTTGAGGACGAGCTCGGGCTAGAAGAACTATGGGGAGGATCAAGTTTTCCCTTGGGAGCATAGGCTTTCTGTCTAGTGTTGATAACCATGAAATCCTCTGGCTCCGCAAAGTCTAGGATAGAGATAGTAGCTTCTGGTATTTTTCCAAAGATCTGATCTCTAGAACTCTCATTTACCTCACATGTGGTTTCTTTGTGGTGCTCCTCACAAAAGTTAAACCAACTCTGAGGTAGGATGGCCTTAGGATGAAAGTTGTTTTCAACTGGATTTCTAAAAGGTGGTGCACAAAAGGATGAAGCTCCAGGGATGAAAGGGAAGACAGTACCCTTTCGCTCAAAAGCTATCATACGATTGTTCATGTCTTGTACTAGCTGCAAGAGAGTAGACATGTCTGTTTGTTTAACTGATTCCCCATGGGGAAGACCAGTTCTCTCAAGCTGTTCTTCATACTCTGAACATGTAGGTAGAGTGGAACCAATATTATCAATGGATTTTTGCTCAAGCCTATGACAGTAGGAATAAGGAAATGCATTGTAGTAATGCATGAATGTGGCTTGGTTCTGTGGGAGGATAAGTTCGGGGATTTGATTGTACATCTTGGTGAAACACAAGTTGAAATACTTCACGGTATCATGTTCCTTGTAGGTAGCATTATTGTATTCCCTTAACTTCTCGGTTGGGATTTTAGATTGCCCATAAGTTGATCTGAACTAGTAGATTAATTCCTCCCAAGTAGATAGAATCTTAGGAGGAAGGTCAAAGAAGTTAGTCGCAGCCTTTCCTTCCAAGGAATTGACGAATAGGTGCATGCAAGTATCGTTTTCGTTGGCCCCTATATTATGACAAGCAATAGAAAATTCCACTAGGTGTTCATTGGTATTGATAGTGTTATTCCCTAAAAACTTAGGCAAATGCTCTTTAAACTTCGGAAGTGGGCGAGTAGAAGGTGCTAAATTAAGAGGAGAGGACAAATGCCACGGTGTGGTTGTGGCATATTATTCGAAATGAAAAATACCATATTTTTTAATGACTTTGGAAGGGTCAGTAGTAGATTGGACAGAGATATGGTGGTTGTACAAGCTACCAATCACCGATGACAATGAATATTGGGAATATGGAGCACTTCCAGTTCCACCAGAACCACCACTAGATGTCATCTTGTGGATGATATATGAGGGAAAGAAAGATGAGTTGGATGAATCAGATAATGTTCTCCTTATATAACTTTGTTGGGCAGATAACACAATGTTTCTCCCTCCTATTTCAACAGTAGGATGGATTTCAGGTGACAAACCTCTTCTTCTTCTAGAAGCACGAGAATCTAAGGACATGAAAGAAAGGCCAAAACTGAAGAAACAAAAGGTTACTTTTGAATTCTAGGATGCCTACTTCTAGCTTCCAATTGTTCTTGAACACTAATATCTCATTCAATTGTTGCCCAATAACGGTTAATCTCATCACGAGTCCTAGTAGTGTCTAAAATAGTATGAAACAGGTTCAAAGCAATGCTGGTCTGGTCTTGGAGACTGTGCTCAAGATTGCGCTACCTTGCAACATGAACAATCATGAATAGAAAAACAGTCAAAGAATCAATAACAGAAAAGAAATATGTATCGATGAAAATCGAGTATAAAAATTAACCGGAGAGATATCGAAGATCTTCCTAGTATGGTCGCCAAATAAATGTTGAGGAAAATATATGAATTGATCTTACTCAATAATTTTCAGAATTTACTTCTCTATAACAAGTAGATGGGAATATCACCCTATGTTTATAGCCAACAAAAATAACATCCTAACTCACAAGTATTAATTACGAGTGCTTAGGCTAGTCTTTTATCAACACGAAAAACTTACTGGAAATTCACATTTTATGTAATTTTCTGAATATATCAGTTGCTGAAATAAATGTAAGAACATAAGTAAAAAAACCAAGATGATAATCACGACAGATGAGACATAAATCAATCCTTTATTTCATTCCAATTAACCAAAGAGTCATTGTCTTTACAAAATCTCATACAAAAATCTTGGACCAAAGTCAAACATAGAAATCCCTGATGGAACATACAAAAGGACCTCTGACGGAAAACAAAAACTGAACTCTAAAAGATGGATCAACTTGCCATAGATTGCTGCCCACGCAAATCTGCACAATAGCCTTTATCAGTCATGAAAATTAATTCACGAACAAACAAGTCTACATAGACTATTAAAGATAGATCAACACCCCGGAAGAACAAGTGTCTGAATGATTTGATTCAAACCTGAATATTTTTTTTACAATAAAACCCTGCTATCACAAAAGAGAAATAAGTCATGGCAAATATATTAATGAATGAAAATTGAACTATCTCAACATAAAATCAAAGAGCAAACCTTAACATGATTCCGATTCCATCCTCCCTTTGTTCCTCCCTTTCCTTTTTCTTTTAACAAATTAGAATTGGTTGAAGAAGTTGAACCAATTCATTAGTTAAGTTAATTAAAAGGCTCAACTAACTTTAGTTAGGGGGAAGAGTAATAATTACAATAAGGGTCATAAATAATAATAACTAGTAGGTGGGACCCCTTATGGCTCCCTTCAGTTCATAACAATCATAATAATCATAACATAACCATTAATTAATCAAAACACACCTCCTTGTGCCTCCCCTCAACATATTCACTTTTGGTAATTTAAGCTCATGAAATTTGAAGTTATTTCAAAAATAATAATCATATATCCAAAATAAACATGCTTTCCAAATATCCCTTAAGTCAACTGTCATAAATCTCAAAGTCATATTTTCCCTTACTGATGTTATTATCCTTTAGTCCTTATTTTTGACAGAGGCGTGATAGGATTTTGTTTTTAGCCTTTTATTTCAATAACGCATCCCTGCATGCATGATTGATTAGCAAATGATCTTTTATTTAACCATACATGACAACTCTTTTAAAATACGAAATGGATTTTGGCTCAACAATATATTAGATTCATTCTATCCAATCCATACAAATTTCTTTACTATTAATCAACGAGCAGGGGGTGAAACAGGGGGAAAAAAGATGGTTATTTCTCAATGACAACAACATTCAATTGTAAAGAAACCAATAAAACTTTACTGCAATTCACACAAGACACTACCAGTTCCATCTACTTTAACACAAAAAATCTCTTGACTGTAATCAATCTTAGAACAGGGAGTGAAAAAATGAATATGGGAAGGTGACGAGATTTGTAATTAGCAAAAAATGAGATCATGGAGGGGAATAAAGATGATTATTGTTCATGAAATTAACTAAGTGATCCACAAACATTCAGTGAAAAGAGATGTATCAACTATCGATCACTTTGACCAAATAACAATTTATGTGCATTAAATAGTTCTTTGTTCATAATCAATATCCAACATAGTGTCTCCACATGAAAACATGTATTTCACACAATTTGTAAGGGTTCTGTTTCTTTCATTTACATTCCTTTCATTTATAGCAAATTTTTAACAACACCCACTTCCAGTCCGTAAACCATCAAAATCAACCACTTCCCATAAGTTACTCCAATCAACAGATATAATCCAAAAATAACAATGAAGTCACAATATTACTGGCATCAGGTCTGTCACTTTGAATGAAATGACATTCATTTAAAAAAAAATATAGGCGGTTACCCAATAATCAAGATCAAATTGGAAAAATCGAATTGACAATTAAACAGACAACAACCACAATTCCAACACAAGACATGCACCTAATAATACAATAATGCAAGTGTAACCCCATCACTGTGCAAGCCCAATCTAATGTGACTATAAAACTGGACCACCTATCCAATTGACGAGGTACCCACAATCATCCTATCTCAACAAATGATCGGGCAACAACAAATATTTATAAAAACCTGTGGGTATTTCTGAGTGTGAAAACCCAATCATTTATGTTTTACACGGTGTTCAACCAACACAACACCACAATGCAACATTTTCACTTAACACAAAAAACAGATAGTCGGGGCAATTTTTCAATCATTGTGTAGAATCCTCAATTGTTCTAATTTAGTTACATTGTAATTGACTATGCTATGCAACCCTAGGCTTATACAATTGAACAAATATAAGGATGCAGTGGATATAATCTCTACAGTGATTCAGCTCAAAGAAAACCACATTTACCATGCCCACTATTTCATTTGTAAAAATACCATGCACACACGCCATATGCGTTAGCTACATCAAGACTTTGTAATCCATGCCAGATAATCATCCAAACAACCATTAGTGAAATTACCAGTGACTGTGTAATAACCCAAAAACTTTGCCACTGTTGTATAAATCAATCAATCGAACAAGTTGTGGTAACGACACATACCCACGGTCAAGTCGAATCGGAGCAGGGGCCTTCTCCATTAACAATACTGAGTTATTAACATAAGGAGAGTGACTATATACTTTGAAAGTGCGATTGCAATGTAAGGTTTGTCACAGTAATAAGACGCCAATCCAAAACGACTACCATACGACCAACTGGGTGAATCCATATTCAAAGTAATCGATCATACATTCAATCCACAATAACCCATAGAAAATTGATAGGAACGAGAGTATCCTCTACAGAACTTCAGACTGGGGGGTTAAGGGTTTTCTCGATAGCCATCACGGGAAGAAGAGAGCCAACTTGGTATGGAAAATATAGTTTAAGTCACACCGGGTATAACCCTTGTGCCTTTCGATCAAACAACCACCACACAGTGGTAAAGATAGGGCCGATTAAGAACAGGGAAAAAAAAAACTTCGTGACCACTAGTGGTGAAATCAATCAATTTCCCATATGTATAATGCATGGTGATACTAATGATTTAGTCATTAAAATCCATAAAAAACTTGCAGACTAAAAACAACAATGCGAAAATGCAAAGATAGCCCACTAAGACCAACAAGGATCTTCCAAGTAACCAACAAGGATAACAAAGGTCTCTTGTGACTGCTAATGCCCTAGAATAACCAGTAATGTTACGAATTCAACCTTATTTCAAACAGAATCATCAACGTTTCATTCACAATCACTATTACACAGTCGCAATACTTAAGGAGAGCACAGATAATACACTTGAACCAAAATACATTTCATAACCATAGTAGATTCATGAAGGGACAAAAAAATTAACATACCTATAATCAAATGATTTAAAATGTGAGTCGGCTGATCGGTTCCTCTCTGCTGAGAAATCAGAGCATAACCACAACAATAGTGTTTGGAATAGAGTCTAACCATGGTGACGCCCAACGGTAAGGGTAGAGGTGATGTGCAATAAATTCACATCACTTACCTACTTCAATTTCATTCAATTCTTAGTACCCACCAGCTACTAATCCAACAAATCATCCAAATAACCATTAATTTCCAAGAGCACCACCCATATCACATATTACCATATCTATTATGCAGAAATGTATACCAACTATATTATATACAACCTTAATAACTTGCATGGGTATCCTATGTTAGCTAGGATTTTCCACAATCCTTTTCAATGCATATAGTATAGCATGTTAGCATAGGATTGTTTCCTTTTTTAGCTTCTTTTTCATTTGTTATTACTAAAACATGTTTTTTGTAGGTGTCTTAAGTCCTAGATCCAAGAACAATCAACAATGATACCTTGAAAAATTTCGGTATAACTTGATGTTCAATAGTACAAGGGGGTCCCACCTACTAGTATAATAGGCTTTAGCAATACTTTGTGGCCCAAAATTCATTGCAAATTTCATCATCAACACTAAGGAGATCATGTCTTGAGGCCCTCAGGCTGCAGATATGGAGTTCCAAGAGACTACATGACCAACAATTTCCACTTGCACAAGTGGATACCCTTCTCAGCACCAAAGATGTTAGTATTTTCAGGATGGAATCCACCACACTGGCTGGATTCCTAGAGGCACTGGGCCTTATTCCATGAGGTACAAGTCAAGTATCATGGTGAGTGTCATTTCAATATTTGAGGCATTTTGAGTACGTTGTATCTTAGACTACTTTAGATTTCATGACATATGTTTGGACATTATGCATTTTTCCCTGTTTCACCTTGGTGGTTGACATTATTCCCTAGTAAGTGGTCTTCCTAGGGAATGAGTTTGCTACTAGGAACTCCCTTGAAGATCCATCGTACCATTCCTAGCCATACTTACCACTTTCCATCACCTAAAACCCCCCTTTTACTTGTCTCTTGGGATTTTAGGGTGCATTGACCCAAGAAGGGGTTGTCCCTCATTCTATGGGAAGAAGGGGTTGAAGGCCTAGAGGGATTGTTGTTGGCTAAAAATATAAAAGGATATACATAAGCCTTCCAGATGCTTCACCTAGGGATTACTTGAGAAAGAAATGAAACACTTCTCTGTAATAAAAGGGGGACCCACAAGAATAAATGAATTCTTAGGGGGTTAGTTGGAGGATAGGAGGTCTCATCACGAGATGACCTATCATGGTCATGGGTATCTAGTGGTATGAAATTACCATCATCTGGACACCAAGCCATGGTAGTGTCTCTTAGTTGCATAACTAAGAGATAGGGGGTCTCATCACGAGCCAACCTTCTCATTTATGCAAGGTATTTGTGAGTGACACTGTCATTACCTAGACACCACGCCAGGACAATGGCCTTAAAATAGTCCTTTAAAACATGAAAGAAAAAAAGAATGGAAAGAGGACGGGCTTAGAAAAAATGCATTACAAGTGAAGGTGCCACACACCATCTACAAAGTCACCCATGAATGAGACACTACAAAACCTTGTATGTCATGAAACCCCATGCCCAATGAGTCTTGACGCATAACCACTTCAACTAATTCACATGGATTAGAGAGGGATCACTTGGGAACCACTCCTTAACCTAGGGAAAAATCTACTCAATAAGACACCTCATCAACCCTCCCATATCCAAGTGTGGAAAGTTGCATAATGTCTTTGAGAACTTACTTGTTTGACCAGGCAATATTTGATGTACATGATTAGGTGGCTTATTTATTGATTTGATTTACTCACCATGATATTATGATTTGAGATCTTTGGAGGGCATGCTTATTTGTCTTTGCAGGACCTAGTTGGTGGACAATTTTGGGAGAGCCTAGCTTGGGATTCCATGGGGCTTGAAGCCCATAGGTTGGAAGTCAAGGGCCCACATGCTAGATGAGAGATATGTACCTTTGTAGGCCTAGAAGATGACTTGAGAGACATAACCTATCCCTCACATGCCAAACAAATTTCCTAGGATAGGAAAAACGTCTCATTGGAAGCTTGACGTCACATAGAAGGGATAGGGTTTGGTGGTGAAGATGTTGTTCATTGACATATGGACATTTTAATGAGAAGAATACCTTGACCATGAAGAGATGGATTAGATGAGTGACACATGGACTTTGGAGGCCTAACTATTTATCTCCAACTCCAACGACTTGCTTGTAGTGTCAAAATGTCCCCTAAAGGGGTGCCATCACCTTATTCTAGGGTTTCTTTTGTGTAAAAGTGAATTTTAAGTGAATTGTTTAATATTATTTTGTTGCAAGGGGTAAGAGAAGGGTTATGGACCCGTTATCTTATGCTTTACCCTTTCTAATGTGGAAAAAATATGTGAATGGCATTTTGTATAAATAGAGATCATAAGATCTCATTTTGAATCATAACTCTCCCATTGTGAGAAGCATTGGACTGAAATTTTCGCTACCCTTCAGGATATTTTCTATCTTGTGCTATCATATGGTTTGTCTTTGGTTGTGGAGTTGTTGATGATGATGCACTATCTCTTGGAGGTCATTATTTTGCTATTGTTTTGGTTATATTGGCATGCTATGGTCTATCTTGTTGCTATTTGGATTGGTAATCTCTTTTACTAGTTTCTATCATTTGTAATTCAATCTCAAGGTTGATTTTGGTAAGGCTAGGTAGGGAGTATAAGTGCATACACCCCTACTTTAGCTCCATCATATTTTGAATCATAGAATTCTTGTTTACAAGCGTTTTCTAAGGAAGCATAAGGGCATACACCCCTTAGTTTTAAACCCTATCTAGGTTACTTACCTTGGGGAATAAGAGGGTTTATACACTGAAGGTTCTTTTGATCACATTAACCCATAATCAAAGGAACTAGTAGTTGTATTGGAGAAATAAAACATTGCATTGGTAAATGTGAAAGTTTCAAGTTTTAAATCTATCTCACTTGGAAGTTGTTCCTTGAGCCCTAGGCTTTCTTGCCTCATTGAGGTGTCCTCTTTCATCCACTAAATATTGATTTTGTTACAAAACTAACCTATAGCCATTAGGGATGGAGAAAACTAACTCTCTAACCCTAGATAACTCCTAAACTAACCCTAGGAATTAGATACAACTTTTCCCTAACATACTACTAACCCTAGCACACTTTTTGAGCTAGTTAGAAGTGATTTTCATTGGATGATATTTCTGTTATAAAGCTTTATTTTATGCAGATATAAGGATGATAAATATTACTACAGTAATCTTTTATTTCTGCCTTGATTTTGTGCTAAAGTATTTCTTTATCATTGTTGAGTTAAGCTAGCTTTCACTTTCTTGTCTCTTGCTTATTCAATTCTACTTTTAGCATTTATTTTGAATCCTTTATTATCTTCTATATGATGATATATATCATGTTGGAAGGTTTATAGTTGGGAGTAAGCTTGTCATTGATGGAAAGAACAGTAATGGCAAAGATCAGCGATGGAAAGAACAACAAAATCGTGAAGTGACGAAATCGCAAGGTGGACGAAATCGCGAAGCGGCGAAATCACGAAGGTGGATGAAATCGCGAAGTGGCGAAATCGCGAGAAGATATGGGCCGTATGATTTGGGGTATCTACAAAGCCTCAATAGCCATTAGATATGGTGAAGCTGCAAGGCGGATAAGTCCAAAAGTCACCCAACTCCCCAAAACTGTGAAGAAATCCTGGTCATCCATCGGGGACAATCGTGGACAGTTGATCCATAGGACACATGGTGAAAGATCGTCATTTCGCTGAATGGAAAGTCAAAGGAATGGGGTTCCCTAACCTCTTGATTTCGCGATATGAAAAATCACGAAACAATTTCAGCCATCAGATTGAGGTTTGATCGAGACCGTTGATCTGACTCCATCTCGAAGATTCGTGTATCGCGACTTGGAGTGACAAGAACCTCCATCGCAGGAATCACGAGATGCGAACTCACGATAAGATCTGGATCGTCAGATCACCAAGGGTTTTGGACCATTGATCTGAGCTCCATCTCGGAGCTTCACCTATCGTGACTTGGAGAGGTAAGAAACATAACCATCGAAATCGTGATATGTGAAATCACGATTTAATCTCAGTTGTCAGATCAAGGTGTGTTCTGGACCATTGATCTGAGCTCCATCTCGGAGCTTCGCCTATCGCGACTTGGAGAGGTAAGAAACATAACCATCGAAATCACGATTTAATCTCAGTCGTCAAATCAAGGTGTGGTATGGACTATTGATCTAAGCTTCATTTCAGAGTTTTTCCTATCGTGACGTGGATTGACAAGAACCTCTATTGAAGGAATCGCAAGATGTGAATTCACGATGAGATCTAGACCGTAGATTCATCGAGATTGTCGACCGTTGATCTAAGCTTCATTTCATAGTTTCGCCTATTGCAACTTGGAGTGACAAGAACCTCCATTGAAGGAATCGCAAGATGTGAATTCACGATGAGATCTAGACCGTAGATTCATCGAGATCATGGATTGTTGATCTAAGCTCCATCTCGAGGTTTCAGGGATCGCGACTTGGAGAGTCAAGATGCCTCATCTCTAGACTCACAAAATGCGAATTTGTGAAAATAACTTTTTTCATAAGTGCATGGTCATAGCCATGGTCATATAAAGGAAGGAGCCAATGCAGAAAAACTTTGTTTCGGAGTTTCAGAACTCATGACATGGAGACTCAAGATGTCTCATTGCAGAATCTCTGAATTGCGAAAGTGTGAAACGGGTAAATAATGCAAGAACTCATCATAGTTAATCCAACGATGGAGGTGAACATGAACATGATCGAAGGGCTAATGATGATCCTCACAGTCTAACTGCCAGAAACCATTGATGGTTTCTACCAGAGGATGCGAAGAGACTTCGATGTGATTTCCAGAGGAGCTAAAGAGCTACATGGAATCTGCCAGTGGAATGAAGATGATTCGTGAAGGAAATTGAAAGTTGGATGAGGGTTCGAGCTTGTAACCGAAACAGAAAGGATGAGCTCAACTGCAATAGAGAAGATGAATATTCTCAACTACGAGAGAGAAAAAGGAATCTTGGCATAACACCTAATGATGATAAACACAGAGGTTGAACTGCCAGAGAAGCTGAAGAGTCGCGATGATGATCACGCAGAGCACTTGAGATGTGGAGGAGATTGGCATGGTATGAGTATGTAGAGGAATGGCGAACATTGCATGCAAAATATGCACAGAAGCTATAAATACACGGTATAGAGAAGAGATGAGGCTTCTGTTGTTGTTGGAGTTGCTGAGGATGTTTTTGTTGAAGGTGATTCATGCATGAAGAAGGATCAGAGTGCAGCAGCTGAAAAGAATAGAAGAAGAACTGTGCAGCGAATGGACATGTTGCACAGAGCATAAAAAGTAGAAGAACAAAATGGGCAGCAGATGCATGCAGGAAGATAGTGAGGAAGTCTGAGTAGAAAAATCTTGCAGAACAGTGATAAGATTGGTAAGCTGTTATTGAACACTATATCACTGTAATAGATTTTAGTATTTCATATTCACAATCCAGGGTGGTTGGGAGGTGCTAGGGAGGACTGGTGTCCTTAGAGGTTCAAGTGGGTGCTTGAACATAGGGAGTTGGTGCTTCCTTCTAGTTGGTGTTAGAGAAACCAGGGATTTGGTGCTTCCTTCTAGTGGGTGCTAGAGAAAAAAAGAGAGTTGGTGCTCTCAGCAAGTTGCAGCCTGCAAAACAGAGGTTGTAGCCTCACAATGAGTTGGTGCTCATATGTAAGATAATGTAAAGAATGTAACTAATACTTATCATATAAAGAATAAGAGGTTTTTACCCTATATGGGTTTCCTTGGGAAATATCTATCTCTGTGTTTCTCATATATGTGATTGATGCTGAATGTGCCATTGTTTATTTCCCTTCATTATTGTGATCATCATTGAGTTCCTTGTAAAGATTTTAAAAGAAGCAAAATTGTTTAAGCACGGTAACAACTGATTCACCCCCCCCTCTCAGGTGTCCAACAATTGGTATCAGATCCAACCCCTTTTATCTAAGGGTATATCCTAGGGCTTAAACATGTCAAGCCATGAAGGAAATTCAACCAATAAGGCCCCTCTGTTTAATGGAACAAACTTTGCCTTCTGGAAAGTTAGAATGAGAACCTACATAATGCCATTAGGTGCAGATGTCTGGGATGTGGTAGATACTGGTTGTGTAAAGCCAGTTGTGCTAGCTAATAAGGATGACAAAACATAATTTAGCTTCAACGCTAAGGCTATGAATGCTATCTTGAGTGGGATTTCAGAAGCAGAATTCGTAAAAGTTATGCACCTAGGAACTGCCAAAGAAATGTGGGACAAACTCATTAGAATCTATGAGGGTAATGAGAAAGTAAAGGATGCAAAGCTTCAAACCTACAGAATACAGTTTGAACAGCTGAAGATGAAGGAAGATGAAACTGTTGGAAAATAATTTCTAAGAGTAGAAGAAATGGTAAATGCAATGAAGGCACTTGGTGAAATAATTGATGAACCTTCTTTAGTTCATAAAATCTTGAGATCTCTCCCAGATAGGTTCAACTTGAAGGTCTCTTCTATAGAAGAACTTAATAATCTAAAAACCTTGGGGTTTGATCAACTGCTAGGAACATTGACTGCATATGAAATGAGAATAGTTAAAGATAAACCTACCTCTAGAGAAGCATCATTTAAAGCAGACAAGAATGAGGATTCTGAGCCTAATGAAATTAAAGCAAAATTTGTGAGGAGACTGAAGAAGGGATCAAGTAAATACAAAGGTAAACTGCCCTTCAAATGTTTCAACTGTGGTAGGATAGTTCATTTTGCAAATAAATATCCCCACAAAGGAAAGGATCAGACATGTGATGATGAGGAGAAGTACAAATACAAAAATTTCTTTAAAGAGAAAAACTTTAAGAAGAAAAGTTTGTGCGTAAACAATGATGATGATCCTTCAGATGATGAAGAAAATGACTCCTCTATTGAAGATAAACTAAATGACTTCATACTTATGGCCAAAGAGAATTATGATAATAAAAGCACATGAAGTGATGGAGAAGAAGCTGTGGTTGACATGGAAGGAGAAATGATCAGTGCACTGGAAGAGATCGACATACTAAGAATCAAGAATAGAAAGCAAAGAAAATTGTTGATACAGTTCGAGAAAGACAGTAAAGAACCTGATGAATACCTTGTCCTACTAAAAGTAGAATTGGAAGAGGCAAATAAAATCGAAGAGATTCTGAAACAACAGCTATCAGAAAGGAAGGAAAGATGTGAAGCATTAGAACAAGAAGTAGTGAAAATGAGGAAAGAAATGGAGAAGTTTCAAGCCTTGTATAATGAGAATCTATCAAGTATCAAAGCCTCAGAAGGATTGGCCACCATTCTGAATCAATAAAGAAATCCAAAACTGAAAACTGGCTTGGGGTATGAAGAGGGATCAAGCAGTGGTAAGCCAGGAAATGAAGAACCCATCAAGTTTGTCAAAAGTACAACCAATGACAATAACAATCCTGTAGAAACAAAGGAAGACAATCAGCCTCCCAGGTTGAGTAAGGTAAAAGATGCCATATCTGAATCTGTAGAACAAAGAAGTAATGTGCTCATTGTTGAATGATGTCATCAGTCTAGAAGAAATCGATTTGCTCAAAGAAGACAACCATTTTCCAAGTACAAAGAATTATTCTATGGCTATTATTTCTACTGTGCTAACTTTGGTCAAAAAGATGTAAATTGTTCCTTAAGACTTAGACATGAGCAATTAAAACTTCAAAGGAATAAATACTTGCCACAACAAAGAATGATTCAGCCAAGTAACAAACCTTCACTGATTGCCAATTTCCAAATTAAGTCCAGGGACATGCAACTAAAGAGGTCAAGAAATAATCAACAGTCAATGAGTAGACAACGCTGCACCAATAAGTTTGACCTGTTGAATAATGAGATTGAATGCTACAAATGTCACAACTATGGACACAAGTCTATTGACTTCCGTTTAAAGGAATATGAACCAAATTCGAAATCTCCGGCTGAAAATGTCAAGTTTTGGAAGAAGAAGGAAAGTGACAAGTGTGGATTAGTGTTGTCTGCTCAAAGAAAAACGAACCCTTGGTATATAGACAGTGGATGCTCCAAACACATGATGGGAGACAAAGGCAAGTTTCTATCTCTAAGTGAAAGAAAATCAGGAAACGTAACCTTTGGAAATGATGCTCCAGGGAAAATAAAGGGCAAAGGGATGGTGAGCTTAAGTAATGGAAAAGGAAAAGCCCAAGATGTTCTACTTGTGGATGGGATGAAACATAATTTTCTCAGTGTAAGTCAAATGTGTGACAGAGGATGTGAAGTGTTGTTCACGTCTAAGTACTGCAAGATAAAGTTTGTAAACTCAGGACAAGTGGTGGCCAAAGGCATAAGGACAAAAAATAATGTATATGTGCTGAAAGAAAATAGAGAAGAATGTCATCCAAGCAAACATGATGAAAGTTGGTTATGGAATAGGAGACTTGGACATATAAACTTTGACCACTTAATCAAACTCAAAAACCTCGAGGCAGTAAAAGATCTTCTGAGAATATCAAAGCCCCAAGATTCAATGTGTAAACCCTATCAAGTAGGGAAGCAAAACATGACACAGTTTAAGTCTAAGAGATTTACTTCAACAGAGAAACCACTCCAAGTA
>SNQJ01S0001295.1:983912-1005209 GCA_010110895.2 Picea sitchensis | reverse complement strand
AAGAAAAAGATGAAGCATTTGAGAAGTTTAAAATATTTAAGGCTTTAACAGAGACTCAAACAGGCAAGAGGTTAAAGGCAGTAAGATCATATGAATTCAAGAGACTTCAAGGAATTCTCAAGAGACTTGAAGGAATTCTATCAAGAGACTTCAAGGAATTCTACGATGAACATTGGATCAAGACAGAATACACAATCCCAAGAACTCCACAACAAAATGGAGTTGTTGAGATGCAAAACAAAACAGTGCAGGAAATGGCCAGGTCAATGATGAATGAGAAGAACATTGGTCAAACCTACTGGGTAGAAGCAATACACACAGCAGTCCATGTGCTTAACAAAGCCCACCTCAGACCACAAAGTGACAAGACACCTTATGAATTATGGATTGGAAGACCTACCTCAATCAAAAACTTCAGAGTCTTTGGGAATAAATGCTACATAAAGAATAATGATGAGAACCTCGAAAAATATGATGACAGGGCTGATGAAGGTATCTTCTTAGGGTACGCTATAAATAGTAAAGGATATAGATGCTATAATAAGAGGCTGCATAAAATGGTTGATTGTATTGATGTAAAAATTGATGAAGGAATCCCAGAAAGAGAGGTGTACAGTAATGAGTCTTCTACAGAAGACATAGCTAAAGCTGAAGATGAATAGGTCCAAGAATCAGAAAACGAAGACTCTAAATCAGATGAAGACTCAGACACTCAGACAGACTCAAATTAACAGTCAACTTCAAATTCCTCCTCCAGAATCATTCAAAAGAATCATCTTGCAAGTCAGATAATTGGAGAAAAAGACAAAGGTGTACAAACCAGGAGAAAGCTAATCAAAACCACCAAACAATCTCATATAGATTTCATATCCATGATGGAACCCAAGAATTTCAATGAAGCCAACAAATATGATCACTGGGTTAAAGCAATGAATGATGAACTTGATCACAGTTGGGAGTAAGCTTATCATTGATGGCAAGAACAACAATGGAAAATATCAGCGATGGAAAAGAACAATGATGGCAAGAACAACGAAATCACGAAGTGACGAAATTGCGAAGTGGCGAAATCGCGAAGGTGGAAGAAATCGCGAAGTGGCGAAATAGGGAGAAGATCTGGGCCGTAGGATCTGGGGTATCTATGAAGGCTCAATAACCATTAGATATGGTGAAGCTGGAAGGTGGATAAGTCCAAAAGTCATCCAAATCCCCAAAACTGTGAAGGAATCTTGGCCATCCATCGGGGACAGTAGTGGACCATTGATCCATAGGACACATGGTGAAAGATCATCATGTCGCTGACTGGAAAGTCGAAGGAATGGGGTTCCCTAACCTCTTGATTTCACGATATGAAAAATCAAGAAACAATCTTAGCCGTCAGATCGAGGTTTGATCTGGACCGTTGATCCGACTCCATCTCGGAGTTTCGTGTATCGCGACTTGGAGTGACGAGAACCTCCATCGCAGGAATCGCGAGATGCGAACTCACGATAAGATCTGGACTGTTATATCACCAAGGGTTTTGGACTATTGATCTGAGATCCATATCAGAGCTTTGCCTATCATGACTTGGATAGGTAAGAAACATAACCATTGAAATCACGATTTAATCTCATCCATCAGATCAAGGTGTGTTCTAGACCGTTGATCTGAGCTCCATCTCGGAGCTTCACCTATCGCAACTTGGAGAGGTAAGAAACATAACCATCGAAATTGCGATATGCGAAATCACAATTTAATCTCATCTGCCAGATCAAGGTCTGGTCTGGACCGTTGATCTAAGCTTCATTTCAGAGTTTTTCCTATCGCGATGTGGAGTGACAAGAACCTCTATTGAAGGAATCATGAGATGCGAATTCACGATGAGATCTGGACCGTAGATTCATCGAGATTGTGGACTGTTGATCTAAGCTTCATTTCAGAGTTTCGCCTATCGAAACTTGGAGTGAAAATAACCTCCATCGAAGGAATCGTGAGATGCGAATTCACAATGAGATCTGGACCGTAGATTCATCGAGATCATGGACCGTTGATCTCATCTCCATCTTGGGGTTTCGGGGATCATGACTTGGAGAGTCGAGATGCCTCATCTTAGACTCACGAAATGCGAATTTGCAAAAATAACTTTTTTCATAAGCGCATGGTCATAGACATGGTCATATAAAGGAAGGAGCCAACGCAGAAAAACTCTGTTTTGGAGTTTCAGAACTCGTTACATAGAGACTCAAGATGTCTCATCGTAGAATCTCTAAATTGCGGAAGTGAGAAATGGGTAAATAACGCAAGAACTCATCAGAGTTAATCCAATGATGGAGGTGAACATGAGCACGATCGAAGGGCTAATGATGATCCTCATAGTGTAACTACCAAAAACCATTGATGGCTTCTACCATAGGATGCGAAGAGACTTCGGTGTGATTTCCAAAGGAGCTGAAGAGTTACATGGAATATGCGAGTGGAATGAAGACGATTCATGAAGGAAATTGATAGCTGGATGAGGGTTGGAGCTCATAATTGAAACAGAAAGGATGAGCTCGACTGCAACAAAGAATATGAAGAGTCTCAACTGTGAGAGAGAAAAAGGAATCTCGGCATAACACCTAGTGATAATAGACACAAGGGTTGAACTGCCAGAGAAGTTGAAGAGTCGCGATGATGATCACGCAGAGAACTTGAGATGTGGAGGAGATTGGCGTGGTATGAGTATGCAGAGGAATGGAGAATATTGCATGCACAAGATGAAAATAAGTTATAAATACACTGTACAGAGAAGAGATGAGGATGTTGTTGTTGCTGGTGTTGATGAGGATGTTTTTGTTGAAGGTGATTCATGCATGAAGAAGGATCAGAGTGCAGCAGCTGAAAAGAACAGAAGAAGAAATGTGAAGTGAATGGACATGGTGCATAGAGCATAAAAAGCATAAGAACAGAATGGGAAGTGGATGCATGCAGGAAGACAGTGAGGAAGTTTGAGTAGCAAAATCTTGCAGAACAGTGATAAGACTGGTAAGTTGTTATTGAACACTATATCACTGTAATAGATTTCAGTATTTCATATTCACAATCCAAGGTGGTTGGGAGGTGCTAGGGAGGACTGGTGTCCTCATAGTTTCAAGTGGGTGCTCAAACAC
This sequence comes from Picea sitchensis, assembly GCA_010110895.2. Classification (NCBI taxonomy): domain Eukaryota; kingdom Viridiplantae; phylum Streptophyta; class Pinopsida; order Pinales; family Pinaceae; genus Picea; species Picea sitchensis. The sequence continues at coordinate 1,002,078 of SNQJ01S0001295.1, read as the reverse complement.
AGGGGGTTGGTACTTCCTTCTAGTTGGTGCTAGAGAAACCAGGGATTTGGTGCTTCTTTCTAGTGGGTGCTAGAGAAAAACAGAGAGTTGGTGCTCTCAACAAGTTGCAGCTTGTAAAACAAAGGTTTTAGCCTCACAATGAGTTGGTGCTCATATGTATGATAATGTAAAAAATGTAAATAATACTTATCATATAAAGAAGAAGATATTTTTACCCTGTATGGGTTTTCTTGGGAAATATTTGTCTCTGTGTTTCTCATATATGTGACTGATGCTGAATGTGCCATTGTTTATTTCCCTGCATTATTGTGATCATCATTGAGTGCCTTGTAAGGATTTTAAAAGAAGCATAATTGTTTAAGCACGATAACAACTGATTCACNCCCTCTTAGTTGTCCAACATATCATTGATGTTTTATACAATTAGGGACAACAAGCTTAACTTTCTTGTCCAACTAACATATTATATCATATACTTGGTTTTATTTGTTTCTCGGGCAGGTATTCACACTTGGCAGGTTACTCAAATCATTGGAAACCTTAAGAAACCCTCTAGACTCATATCCAAGTTCCATTTTCCATCTAAAAAATTGACCTTTAGGGGATTCCATCCATACACATCATTTTCCATCTCAATCCCCCCTAGGGTCACTGGGATTCCCCCTTGAGTTGACTACCTGACCTCTCAAGTGACGAGAACACCTGCCTAAGATGACAGTGGGTACCTTCTCTCTAAGTTGTCGCCAATTGGTGGTTGGTTCAAGATTTTCCCAACCTACGACTTGTGCATTAACAATACTTAGGTGTGTGGTGTGAGTGCTTTTTTGTTTTATCTATCATGTCCAAAATAATCCAAAAACATTTTTTTTAGTTCACACTATGCATTTTAACCTCAGGTCTATTATTTATGGATGTGTTCACTCAATGATGTTTTGTTTGGAATTTTTTATGGTGGCATCCACTAAAATTGAGGTACATGTCTCAAACTAGCATATAGGGATAGGTTTTTCCTTGTGACATCATCTTGCCTTAGGTTATATACCTCTAGGTTACAAAATTAGGCACTCCATTTTTGCATGTCGTAACTTGAATGGTAGTGCCTACCCTCCATGGGAACCTTCATTAGAACCCTAATTTCCATCTGGTGCCCATGCTATGATTTCTTTTAGGCCCAGGATCCCTCCTGTAGACCTGCCATGACTTGATGTTGAGCCTCATTCTTCTCTCTTCATCTATGTTTTGGCCATATCCCAAGGCGGTTCCCATTACTTTTATGTTACTTTACAGTCACATTTACATTTTTTTCTCATGTCTTGGTTCCTACTACTATGCTACTATTTTCCTTGATCATACTTACTTCCATTGCAATCACACTTGACCTCTCACAACTTGCATTATCTAGCCTCTATTTTGTGACCATCTACCCATGGAGAGAACCACTGCTAATAATGGACCTCACTTTCCCGTACCAGTCTATATTCATGTTTCTTCGAACAATTCCATGCACTTGGAACATAGAAGCATGTTTTTAAGCCACTTGTTCTCTCCACACAAGGTCACTTTTATCTCTTTCTTGTGCTTGTTAACTATGAAAAATACACCTTCTGAGTAAATTTTTAACTATTTTTCAGACTTGTAAAAAGACATGAAAAAGACATATTCCAAGTAAACTTTTAACTCCTTTTCAGACTCGTAAAAAGACATGAAAAACACACCTTCCGAGTAAATTTTTAACTTTTTTTTGGACTTGTAAAAAGACAGGAAAAAGAAACCTCACAAGTTGTAACACCCTAGGTTTTGAACCCCCATTTTAAATAATGTATTGTTACAATGTTGAGAGGCTAGAGGACCCAAACAATTATTAAAAGGCTAGTGTACCCAAAACATGTAATATTTTATCATTATTAATAATAAATACATCGCTGGCTGCTAGACGAACAAGGACTAGAGTTATAGGGGGCTATGATTCCATAAGAGAGGGGGCTTGAGGGGATAAATGTTTATCCCTATGTTAATTACCCTTTTTTCCTAAGGGAGGGGATCAGTTATAGGAGCTTCTTGGGGAAGGCCATGAGGTTCTTGATTCCCCCACATAGTTACTTAAACCCACCTCTAGTCTGATGGGGGGGTTCGACTGATGGCTTGTTCATTGATTTCTTGTATGATTCACTCATTTTCCTCACACACTCCCATGCACGTATCTACCTCTCCATTTATCCATCCTCATCCGTGTCTTGGCTCGGGAAAGGGAGCCAAACTGCTAAAGATTAACCACGGTAGAGTTGGTTGTAGTGGTCGATGGTGTGATCCAGCTGTGACTTGAGGCCTACATGTATGAGATGCATTGGCCTACACCCAACGTTGCTCACAGCTATGAGTCCTGAGATTTCCAACATTGATATTCTAGACCAGTTGCACTGCAGCCCGAACAAGGAGAAGGACTACCTAAGGGACTGTGTGGTAGAGAAGGCTAAAGGTCCATTCTCTCAGGTGGTGAAATATGGGTAGAAGAGAGCTAGGTACTTGGATTGTTCTGAGATCTAGGAAGCCTGTGAGAGATTTGGTGCTAATTGGTTTGGGAAGCCAAGTAAAACTCTAGAACCATCCTTGTGGATTCATATCCCTGGCTCGGGGGTGAAACTGTTGTTGAGATTTGGAGTAGTGGTGTCTACAGTTGGGTGGAACATCCTTGGTATGCAACCACTTGGTGTCATCTTTCATAAAGATAAGTTCTCTTTGTTATGGTATCATTTTCATGTATATGAATGTATTCCACTATATATTTAATTATCGTTTAATTGAATCTTTAGACTATGTATGATTACTGTTTACTGTTGTGCATGTCGTTAAAGTCTTTTCTTTTATGAATCCTTAATAATGAAAAAGGTATCGGTAAGAGAAATAAGTCCAAGGGTGGGCTTGAAGGTAGCGCACCCCAGCCTGTGGGTGGCTGGGTATGTTACAATTTGGTATCAAAGCTTCTGGTTGAAACACCGGGCCGGTATGGGATGGGTTTGTTGGTCAGAGTCTCAGGGTCGATATCGAATTATGGTCGTGGAGTTGAAAAGCTCAAGAGGAATGGCATTGCAGAATTACACAGGAGATAGATCATCAGAGATCAGTGGTAAGGGGTTCGAAGGATTGTGACCGTCCCCCTTCAAATCCGAGAGCGATCGCTACAGCAGGATTGAGAGAGATCCGTGATCATTCGATCGGAGGATAGGTGAACAGGGGTCATCCAATGAAAAGGAAGTAGGGGTTAAGGTCACCACTATCATATCCCATTGGAGAGTGAGATCAATGGACAGGAGGAATTGCGAGGAACCAAGTTGCACGGGAGATAATTTCCCAAGGTGGTCCCACAATACAAAATGTGGTTTCCCCAAGGGGTTACGTGTCAACATCAAGAGAATTGTGGGGTGAAAAGCAGGATACTCCAAACCACCGATGCATGCCCCCGCAATTTGAAAGGCATGACGTGATGTGACGTGTTAGGGATTGAGCATCGAAACTTTGTATAGTCGAAGTAGCTGAGGACCGTCGATCTGCCAAGAGCCATGTGTCACCAAATCCAGGGCTTCGGATAAAAGCCAGTGGGGCTAGAAAAGTTTTGAAAACTGATATTTCCAAAACCCAAAGAAATGAAAGGATCTCAGCCATTGATCTGTTGAGAGCCACGCATCACCAGATCCATGGCTTTAGATAAAAGCCAGTGGGGCCAAATAAGTTTTGAAATCTGAGATTTCTGAAGTCCGAAGACCTGAAGTAAGCCTCAACCGTCAGATTAAGGAGGACATGCGATGCAGATCCGTGGACTCTTAGTGAAGATCCAAAGTGAATATTAGTCATTTGATAGAGGAGGACACATGGTGATAGATTGGCCAGTTCGTGAATTTGAAGTTCGAGAGAATTGGAAGTGTGATATTATGGAAACTACCGAATTCCCGAAGCCCGAGGAGCCGAAGTGGTGGGGCATGATGACGTCACTAGGAGGGGATGTGGACCCTAGAAATTTTTGAAGTGACGTGGCTTGCGGACATCACCTGGGATGACATGGACACATGGAATCTGTGCCACGTGTCAGTAATTTTTTAGCATTTGAAGTATTGAAAAGTCAGTTAGAATGTGACACTATCACTTGCCTAATTGGGCCACGTGTCCTCTTCCAGTATTTCACCATGTGGCGACAGATTGTGTAGTTCGGAGAATGGGCACTCAAGAGGGAGAAAGATGTGATAGGTTGCATTGGGTTGAGAACTCCCAAAAGATGGAGTACATATAGACCGTTGATTCCAGAAGACACACGTCAAAGGATCATCGACTTCGGCTGAAAGCACTCCTGGAGAAAGTGCAGGAGGAAAGTTTGAAACTTTCGAAGCCCGAAGAGCCGAAGTGATTCACAACCACTGATCTATGGGAGGACACCCGTCGACAAATCATGAAATCCGAGTAAAATAATTCTGGGATGAGGTAAGCAATAAAAGATGAGACTCCCAAAGCATGGAGTCTCGAAGTGGATTTCGATCGTTGATCACGAAAGAGGACAAGGATCATTGATCTTATCCTCGATAAAAGTTCCTAAGTCACGAAGCCCTGGACAAATGCTTTTTCAGCTAAGCGGAGGGTCATGGTCGTGGTCATATGAATATTGAGAGGTGAGGGAAGGAGGGCTAAGGGATGAATTGTTTGTCTTCGAGATAGAAAAGTTCTAAGGAATGATTTAGCCACGATTTCTAGTCATTATCACCTGGGAAGATGGTTTGAAGGAAGTGCCTACGCAGGAGGATATTCTATGTTGGCCAAGGATAATAGGACAGTATTATTTTTGGAGAATGGGGATATGATCTCCATGAAAAATAAATAAAGGAAAAAGACATGTAGCATGGTTTGGAAATTTTGTTTAACAGGCATAATTCTAACAAAATGGCCACTTACACATTTTGCATAATTAAGGGTTTTAAACACCTCGAATCAGGATTCGTATTGAGGAAATGGAAGAACATGAGGGAGACTCCAGTCATGATAAGGAAGTCAAAGGATAGAATACTAGAGTTGGAAATGCAAAGACATATTCCAATGGATGCAAGGGTAAAGGAGAGAAGGAAACATTAATAGAAATGGTAAGAAGCCTAAAGATGGAAGTGCAAAGATACAAAGCAGAGAACAAGAGACTGATGAGAGAGAAAAGTGAGATAAATGCTCGAGTGTTGCAGAGCTTAAATCAGTTGCAGAGTCAAACGAATAAGGGATTAAAATCAATATAAGAGGAAGAAGGCAGGTTCCATGAAAGAAGGAATGATCATGGAAGAGTTGGTTATTCCAGAAGTGCTAGCAAAGCTTGTGGAAACCACTCACCTCCTTACTCAGAAGGAAATTTTTATGCATCAGAATATCTCGTAAGTAGTCCAGAGGTGTCTCCTTCTAGACATCAAAGAAGAAAACAAGAGGTAGATAGTTTGCAAGGAGAGTTGAGGAAGCTCAAGCCACCTTCCTTCAATGGTGAAAGAGAAAGGGAAGAGGATGTCAAAGCATGGTTTCTTGGACTCTAGAGATATTTTCAGTTGCATAACTATTCATTGAACCTGGAAGCTAGGATTTCCACCTACCATTTACATGAGAATGTTGCAATGTGGTGGGACCAACTGAAGCAAGTGGAACATGTTAATGAAAGTGGGATCACTTGGAAGCAGTTCAAGAAGTACTTCCAGAAGGAGTACCTCTCAGAGCATTTCTACAACAAGAAAATGTAGTATTTCTTCGAACTCAGGTTGGGAAGCATGACTATGGAAGAGTATGAGAAGAATTGCTTGGGTTTGTTAAAGTATGTCAGGTTCATTGGTGATGAGAAAGTAAAAATACAAAGATTTATAAGTGGACTGCCATCCTTTTATAAGGAAAAGATCAAGTATGATGAACCCAAGACCTCGACTAAGGCCACTAGGAAGGCTAAATACCTATATTAGAAAGGCCAGGGAAGAGAATCCCTGCAGAAATCTTGGAAGGACAAGAATAATGTGAAGTCTGATCAGAGGAGGAAAGGATTCAAACCTCCCTTCAATAGGAAAGAGCCTAATAGAAATCATCAAGATCAATATGCTAAGGGAGATTTCAGGAAAGAATATTCCATTGGAAAAAGGGGAATACCACCAATCCAATGTTGGGGATGAAAATAATATCACCTGTACAAGGATTTTCCACATAGAAAGGAAAAAGTGAATACTATGCACAACATCCAAGAGGCTACACTAGTTGAAGATATGGGAAGAATCTATGCAACTTTAGATGATCGAAAAGCAGAGTACTGGTCCAATATGATCGAGGTGGAAGGTAATATCATAGATCGACCGGTTGTTATTTTGATTGATTTAGGAGAAAGTCATTGCTACATTGATCCTAAGACAGTGGATCAATTACATTTGGAGAAAAGTAAACTTGGAAAAGCAAGTTTGGTTCAGTTAGCCACTGGAACCAAAAGAAGAATCCATGATATGGTTAGAAGGTGTTCCATAAGTCTTAATGGAATGAATACTAATATTGATCTATATATCATACCATTGGTGTATTATGATATTCTGATTGGAATGGATTGGTTGGACAAGCATCATGTTGTCCTAGATTGTCATAACAAGAAATTTACATGTCTTGATGGAAATGGAAAATAGAGCACTGTGAAAGGAGTTCCAAGACACATCTCTATAAGGGAGATTTCATCCTTACAACTAAAAATATGTTTTAGGAAAGGATGTCAATTGTATGCAACACATGTGGAAGATCCATATAATACAAAGGGCCCAAGTCTCGAAGATTTCTCGGTACTACAAGAATTCAAAGATGTATTCCAATAAATACCCAGATTGCTTCCAAGAAGGGATATTGATTTCTCAATTGATTTAGTTCCAGGAGCTACCTCGATGTCAAAAACACCTTACATAATGAGCACAACAGAGTTAAAATAATTACAAATGTAGTTAGAGTAATTGTTGAAGAAAGGGTACATACGTCCAAGTGTTTCACCTTGAGGAGAACCAATACTTTTTGTCAAAAATAAGGATGGAACCTTGAGGCTGTGTATTGACTTTTGACAGCTGAACAGGTACACTATAAAGAACAAGTATCCTCTACCCCAAATTGATGACCTCTTTGACCAGCTAAGAGAAGCAAAGATATTCTCAAAGATGGACCTGAGGGCATGATACCATCAAGTAAGAAAGGAACAAGACATTCATAAGACAACCTTTAGGACCAGGTATGGGCATTATGAATTTGTAGTGGTTCCATTTGGACTGACCAGTGCACTAGCTATCTTCATGTGCTTAATGAATGACATATTCAAGAATTATTTGGATAGGTTTTTCATATTATTCTTGGATGACTTACTTATCTATTGTAAGTATAAAGAGGAGCATAAACATCACTTAATACTGGTATTGCAAGTACTGAGAGAACATCAATTGTATGCCAAGTTGAGTAAGTGTTCTTTCTATCAAAATCAGATCCATTACTTGGGACACATTATTTCAGAGCAGGGCACAACAGTAGATCCAAAGAAGATAGAAGCTTTTAGAGGATGGCCAACACCTAGAAATTTGTCAGACATTAGATATTTTATGGGATTAGCTGGCTACTACATAAGTTTCATAGTAGGTTTCTCTAAGATTGCTCATCCCATCACTTTGCAAAATAAGGGAACTAAATTTGAATGGACACTCAAGTGTAAAAATAATTTTAATCTGTTGAAGGAATTACTTACGAGTGCACCTGTGTTAAATATTGTTGACCCAAATGAAAGTTTTGTGGTATGTACAAACACATGTAAGGAAGGGCTTGGGGGAGTCCTCACGCAAAATAGACATGTCATTGAATATGATTCCATAAATCTTAAGGAACATGAGAGGAACTATGCCACCCATGACTTGGAACTTTCTGCCATTGTTCATTCCTTGATGATGTGGAGGCATTATCTCATGGGGAAGAAATTCAACTTAAGGACATACCACATTGGCCTGAACTATCTTTTTGAACAACCGACCTTGAATGCCAGGCAAACAAGATGGATGGAATTTTTAAGTGAATATGACTTCGATATCAAGCATATCAAGGGAAAGGAGAATAAATTTGTCGATGCACTTAGTATAAGAGTGCATCTCATGCATGTTGTTGTTGTCAATTTGCATCAATCAGACTTGAAGAGAAGAATTTTAGATGGTCTTGTTACAGACCAGCATTACCTATAGGTAAAGGAAAACTTACAACAAGGATATGTATAGCAAAAAATAAAGGAGTATGAGATAAAGGAAGACAGACTACTCATGCATAAAAATAGAATCTATGTTCCTAGTTCTGGAGAACTGAGGAATTTGGTACTGAAGTAAATGCATGATGTTCCTTCTGATGGACATCTCGGTTACTAGAAAACAATTACAGCAGTAAGAAGCCATTTGTTTTGTCCAGGAATGAAGAAGGATGTTTCTGATTACATCACTTGATGTATGGAATGTCAGAAGGTGAAGGATGAGCATAGGCACCCAACGGGTTTGCTGTAGCCATTGCCAATCATAGAGAATAAATGGGAAGTGATCACCATGGATTTCATCTTAGGATTACCCATAACGAATAAGCAACATGATTAAATCATGGTGGTGGTTGAAAAATTAACAAAGGTTACTCATTTTGTGCCTGTGAAGACAATGCATAAAGCGGCTAATATTGCAGAAATTTTCATGAAGGAAATTGCTAGGTTGCATGGGATACCTAAGACAATTGTCTTGGACAGAGATACAAAGTTTAACTCCAATTTCTGGAGGGGATTGTTTAAAGTATTTGGCACAATTCCAAACTTTAGCACAACATGTCATCCCTAGACAGATGGGAAAACATAGAGTCAATCGAATAGTTGAAGACATGCTGAGAATGTATGTAAGGTAGCTAGAGAGGTAATGGGGGGGGCTAGAGGGCCCATAGTGATAATAGTGGAGGTCATTCAATGTAAGGTGGAATAGGTCCACTATATTATTAAATAAGGCACACTATGGTAGTTAGATATAATAAATGGGTAATTAGATATAATAAATGTAAGAGGAATTCTTAGAAGGTTCTACTTCTAGAAGATTCCTCCTCTAGAATGTTCTTAGGTGATGGTAGCACTATATAAAGGGGTTCAAGCAATGTAATGGGATATGAAGAGAAATATTGTATTTGGAGCGGTAGCTCAACAGGAGGATGCCCCCTCGAAGAGGCAAGTGAGCAGGAGAGGATCCCTTCCATAATAGGATCCATTGTATGGTGTTTCCCTACCTCAAGGGTTTGATGGTAATAAAGGATATTTTGCATATTGTTCTTGTATATCTATTGTGGTGCTTTTGTATTCAGTATTGGGTTGTTAATAGTTCGAACCAGAACAATAACACGCCACCATAGTCTCCACCCTATCCTCCCCTGAAAGACGGGGATCCATGAACAATTCCCTCCCATGAAATGGGAGTCCTATAAAAAATTACAAGTCCTCTGTAGCAGAGAACATCAACTACTCCCCCTTCACCACAAAGCATTGCAGATCAATGCTCCACATATTGATCAAGAAATGGAGCAAGAAATCATGTGACCCTATCAGGGGACAGTCGAAAAACTTGAGCAACCCGTAGGCTTCCAAGTGTCTGCGCACAACATGTTTCTCCCTTGCACCCTGTCTCAGTCGACCCCAGTCCCTCTCTTGCCAGTGGACTGGCATTGGGATACATACTCTATTGGTCACCTTCATTCACTAAGGAACACCTAATCAGCCACATCATCCATCTAAATTCATAACTATCAAAAATTCATACACCCCTTAGCCTACCCATAGTGCGCAACTTTCCCCCATACAGTTGCACACCTCTGCGTGACTGTTCTTTGTGCAGCTACACACTAATGCACACCTGTCTCACCCACATCCACAAATGGGTGCACAATTGTCATTCGAATAGGCGTGCATCCTATGCGTGCCTGTTTTTCCTACTCACACTACCACATGAATGGTTGTCTCAAGCATAACTGCACATTTCCTCACCACAAATGCACACTCCTCAGTGCATGACTGTTAAGAAAAAACCTGCACATAATCTGCGAGAAAACTGATTTTTACCCACACACATATGCATGGTTATTCCCCCTTTTCCTATGCACTTGTGGGCCCCTACCCTTAAAAACCCTTGTACGTCCCTCCGTAGAACCCCTACCTACAATCTATCAACTTCACAAAATGCAAGACGATAGGGCCACTAACCTATCTCTCACCACTCTCGAATTGGTAGCCTCACACTCACGTAATCTCAAAATCACCTCATATCTCTCTCGCAAGATAAAAAATTGTGTGAGGTACTAATGAGGTTGCATTATGGGCCCACCATCCATATATAGGCCCTTTTTCCCCAACTTCCACATTCTATTGCAGAAGGTTAGAGCCTATATTTTCCAATCTATTCTTAGCCACGAGATCCAGATCCAACCATTACACATTCACATTCTCTGGGTTATCATCTGCACTTTTCCCTCGAGGATCATTTTTCTCATGCCACATTCAGGTACGCATGCTCACTTTCAATTTTATCGAATATATGTTATATGTTGTTTATCATCCTATATTGTTCATGTCGGGTATTTGGTTTTTATGTGTGCAGGTAATTGTTCAACAAGATTACAACCCCTTCAGGTATATGCACGCCATTGGCATGTAGTTACTCCCTCTATTAATAATTTCATACCCCAGTCACACCCTCCAAAATTTACCTTTAGGGTCCCTAAATTTGGCTCTGCAATATCTTTACCTTTGCCATATTTTGGTACTGTCATCCAATAACACTCTCCCCCACATGAGTTTTCCCATTCATAGCTCCCCTTCGAAAATTGACACTCATGCTAATTTCACCCCCTAGGATTGGGAGTCCCGATACTATTTTTGCACTTCCGAGAATGAAATCCATACTTATTCTCATCATATTGCTAACCTTCCCAATGGACTCTTGGGTCATATCATCTTACACTTGGTTCTATTGAATGCACCCCCGTAGTTTCATTATCCCTCCATATCATGCACTATCAGTTTGATCATCTGCAAATTTTCCTCCATCCACTTACCTAATACATAAACCCACCCATGGGGCCCCCACCCTCCACCATTTCTCTTTGACAAGCTTGCTCTCTAAACAGGCCAAGCCATCTTTCACTAGGGCACCCATTTCTGTATCTGTATACTCAACCCAAATTATTCTTTATTTATTTGGTAATTGTATAAAGCCCTTGTTTCCATCATATACATATCTTTTTATCTGTCATCCTCGATGGCTTTCTTTTACCTGGAAAAGAAACCCATGTCACCCTTAGTTGGGGAATCTCCCCTTTTTTCATATCAACATCGTTAAGAAACCCTGAGTATCCCAAATCCATGTACCCACGATCTCTGAGTTTTCCCACTTTGTTATCCTCCAACACAATTTAACCCCATATCTAGTCGTCCCCCTAATGCTAGCTTCAATTTTATTGTTGTTTCCAATCATCCCTCAACACCCCAACCAAGGGTAGTTTTGAGCCCCAAAACATCTTGACTTTGTTCATGTTACTCAACAGTACCTGATATCATCTATTACTCAGTGGATTTCAAGAAGCCCTTTTCTTCTTGGCATCGCACCTCCCTTCTTGTCGACATCAACATAGTTTCCAGAAAGGAAATAATATTTTGACTCTCATTACCTTTTCAATGAGGAGTCTCGGATGGCACAGAAAGAATCATCATTTCTTTCTGATTCCATTGACCCCCATAACATTTAGCCTCAATAAACTCTCATGTTACAGTGGGTCTTACTATGTGACCATTGTAGTTGTTTCATACCAGTCGAAGACCTCTAAAGTTGATAGGCCATCAATGCCTACGAGTCATCAACAATTCTTATAGTCGCCCATTACTCACTTCAAATCCAGTTCACCAGTCATAATCATCATCCTTCATTATCAACTTCCCCCAAGGGCGTTGTAGCTATCTGCATCATCCTAAATCTTTAGTTACAGTCCCACATTTTGGTTTCATGACATGAGCATGGGGTAAGCCTGCCTTGTTTGTATATAGATTGTATTTTTTGTTCCTAGAGAAAGGTTTCGTCCCCATAGATTTCCCTCGCCCTCTAGCGTATTCCTCTTGTGGTTCCTCTCTTCATTTTTCCTTATAATGACACTCTCAACAAAATAAACATTCATGTATCTATGCTAAACGTGTTCTCCTAACCTCACACATCAAGGGGCATATGTTATCACTTAAAACATTTTTGCAACATTGAACAAAATGGTTGAAGAAATACATCAATTTCAGCAACAATTATTACACCTACAACATCAAAATCCATCAAAAAGGCACAAAACTATACACTAGGTTCAAAAATTAAAGTGCAAGAATTCACCAAAGGAAGTGCACTGTGTGCAAGATGCGCGACTGTCTACGAGAAAATATGAGCACTTCTAATGAATGGCGTATTTATGAATCTTTTTGGCCTCTCAACCAATTCTAGTCTGACCCCCAACATGATTTGACACTCAGATATGAGTGAAATCTATCTTGGAGGTTGGTCAAGGGCTAGGAAGTGCCCTAAAAGGGCCCTTGTTCACACTATGAACCAGTTGTATCTTTCCATGAATGGACACTATAAATATGTGCCATGGGTGTGCTAGGAAAATAATAACTTCAAGGTATTGTTATCATGGAATAACTCTTCTTGCAGAATCCTCTTTTCTCTTGGAATAATTCAAGCACTATATAAAGGGCCATTCCACTCACCTCTTGAGAGGATTGGCATTGTATTTATTCACCATTGTCACTTTCCATTTCATGAAGAGAAGAGATCTCTATTAAGGAACTCAAGAGCCCTCCCAAGGAGGAAGAGAGGATTCATAAGTACCTTCCTTTCTCTACAGTGTTATCCTATCAATATATTGATCCATTGGTAGCTATATGATGATCATTTTTTTCTTTTCATGGTTGTAGTTCTTGCAAGCTTCTCTAACATTTATTTCTTCTTATTTTTAGTTTTATTTCTTTGTTTCATGTGTATTTGGTTATCTAATCAACTCACAAACCTCTGTATTGTTTAGATGACTTAACTAAGAAGGTAAGTGTTGTTGTTTTTCTTACCCATGTGAAAAAACCAACACAACACATACAACTCTTTATCATATGTAGAATAGTTAACAACAACTTGGTTAAAATTTTCAGAGTGGTAATAGATAGGCTTACAATATTGCATCAATACTGCACCCATGGCATATCCATTGGCATTTGTGTCGATCTTGAAATTTTTTTGAAGATTTCGCAGTGCTAATATTGGTGTGGTACTGATATTTTCCTTCAAAGTGTCGAAAGCTTTTTGTTACTTTCCTCCCCACTGAAAAGTGTTCTTCACACTAGTTAAGGCATGCAAACGAGCTTCTATAAAAGAGAAGTTTGAAATGAATCTCCTTTAGTACTGGACTGCACCTAAGAAACTTCGTACTTCGGTTACACTTTTGGGGTCAGTCCAATTTACAATTACATCAATCTTGGAAGGATCAATTATCAATTTTCCTCCTCCTAGAACATGACCTAAGTACATAAGTGCAGTCTTACCAAATTCACATTTGGGAAATTTTACATACAACTTTTCCCTTACGACCATGCGTACATATATCTTATTAGTTTTTATGAGTCTCTTCACTTGTCTTGCACTAACAAGTGTGGTGTTTACCCTCGTGTTGTGGGCTCTAACAATATATTCCACTCCCCCTTTAGTAAGGTTAAATTTTTTCTCGTGACGAAAGAAGACTGCTTTCCTATCATAAAGATAAGGACTCCCTAGCACTATGCCACATATATCAAGTGATACAACATCAAAATCCACTTCAGCAATAAACTTTGAAGCAATAGAAAATATGACCCTACATTGCTTGGTGACATTAAAAATTTATTTATCACATACCCAACCAAGAGGATAAGGCTTTGGATGTGGTTTAGTTTCAATACCCATGTTTTGACAAGTTATTCAGATATCAAGTTTAATTTGGAAACGAGATCAAATAATGTATCTATCTTAGTTTGCTTAGATACAACTCTTATATGAAATAATTCATTCCTCTTTCTTTCATCATAATGAGATTCATTATTGGAATTTGAACTAGCATGAAGGGAATATTTACCTTGTACTCCAACCGTTGTGATCTTTCCTTTGTCTCTTGAATCAAAACCAAGATCTTGTTGCATTGTAGCAACGGTCTTTGTATTCCCCTTTTCACTGAACTGTTTCGGTCTCCTCTCTGGATGTAGTTTCCAACAATGTTCATCATCATGACCATTCTTATTGCAATGAGTGCAAGATGGTTTTCCTTCTTCCCTCTTTATAGTGGTCGTCTTTTTGTCCTTCCTTTTAAACTTCTTAAACTTCTGATGTGGGAGATTGGAAGGTTTGTTTGTGGGATATTCTTGAACATGTTTTCCCCTATTCTCAAGGTGAGTGGATTTCACAGAAACTTCATCAAGATTGGTGGGGTTAAACAATAGTAAAGTATGACGAATATAATTTTGAAGTGCACCAATATAATACATTAAAGTGTCATAAGAATCCAAAGGAATGTTTAATGCAATATCTTTCTTCCTAAATTCTTCCGTAAAACTTTGTACATTTTGACCTTTCCTTTATCTTAAAGTTTTCCATTCCATCATTGATTTATGTAAATAACCGAATGGAAAAAATTGCTTCCTTATCGCTGATTTTAATTCTGACCATGAGGAAAGAGGATTACCACACTTACTTATTTCCTGAAGTTTGCTCTCCCACCATACAAGAGCGGTGCCTTCCAACCAAAGAGAGGCCAATTTCACTTTAAATTCCTCTTCATTAATTTGTTGAACACGATAATATACTTCAACCTATCGGATCCAATTATCTATCTTTTTAGGATGAGCATCTCCATTAAACATAGGTAAAGCAAATTTTACATCAAGCTTTAACAACGGTTTCTTAAAAGACGTCTTATGGATAGAATCATGAGAATGATGAGAATGATCAAAGGAATAAGAACTAGAACTTGATGGTGAACATGAAGGCTCAAGAGGGTCTCCTCCAACCCCTTGATTCACTAAATAATTATCATCTTCTTGTGCTTCCTTTTTATTCCCTTTCTTCTTTATCCTCTTCTCGTAGTATTCAAACATTCATTCAGCCATTTCTGACATGCGATAAAATACCATATGGAAGTTTTTCTCCTGTTCACCAGGCTTGTCCTCTTCGTCCATCTTCTTCCTTTGAGATGCACAGAAAACTTCGGGATTGAAAGTATTAATATTTCCTTCGCCCTGCTTATGCTTGTCCCTAGTAAGCATTCATACTCAACAATTCAAGTCAAATATGACTTCTCTGATACCAGCATGATCCGGTATCTTTTCATCGATGTGACTTATTAAAGAATTTCATTACATGAGAATAAATTGAAGTGCACCATAAATAAGGAATAACTCAATAATGAAGAGACATATGCATCAGATATGAACATAAAAACTTGATAATGGAGTTTGTCCCTGGTGGAATACATCTTTGGGTCCTTCTCTCAAATGGGTAGGCCTTTTTATTAACTCAGCAAAAGAATTTGGAAAATATGTAAGTATAGCTCATTTTGGAGTTAAGATGCAGAAGCTTTGCACAGATCAGGAAAAAAAAACATCATTGAATTCATGGAATTGCATTACCCAAAAACAAATGTATCCACAACTCGATCTAAGTCTGACATTTTCAGGTCCTTGAGAAAATTTGTGTTGGTTTCCATGCTTGCACCTACAATTAAATTCATGGGGAATTTCTTGATTTGCATGTTGTCTGTACAGTCGCACACCCCCTGGTCTGGCCCCGTAACTATGGAAAACTCAGCTCTTAAGTAATATTGGCCAGTGGATATACCAACACTTTTGGCTAGCTGGTTGGCGGATATATTTAAGGCACTTTGGCTAGAGGAGGTTTTGGGGTCAAGCCCGTGGACCTCCATTCTTAATACAAGGTGTGTATATATGTGTGTGTGTGTGTGTGTGTGTGTGTGTGTTATCTGTTGGGATTTTTTCTAACTTTGGAGTGTGGTTTGGATGTGGTGGATCATGCCAAATCTGGCGGTGGATTTAGTGGACTCGGGATTGGCACCAGCCAACCCCTTACCCCTTTTAAATTTTGATTGTTGGGCATGCTTGGGAATTTTCCCACTATCACGTGGCATCCCATGAATAGGCCACGTGGTGGCCTTTCTCTTACCCATAATTTTGGTCATCATGATGATGTATTAATGATGGTGTACTCAAGCTCTTCATAAGAACTTTCTCCTGAGAAAAAGTTATTTTCATCTCTTCCAGAAAACTTATTTTTGAAGACTGTTCGCAGGCTGCTAGTATATTTACCTGCGAGAATGCATGATTCTCGCAGGATGCCTTAAGACAGGGTGCGAGAAGTTCGCACTGTGTTGAACTGCTAGGGTGCGAACTCTTTCTAAAGCAAGGAAAAAGATGAATTTTTTATGCTTCTAGAAGGATGAGATGGCATTCGAATGGTTATCCTAGTACTGGATTCCCTGATATTTTGGGATCATTCTTATCCGAGTAACTAATTCATTCTCTCCTATATATTGAGTGAATTCTCATGGAAAAGGTTAAGCAAGATTCATTGGAGAATTGGTGAAAGAATTATGTGAAGGACTGAAGCTACAATAGCTTGGAGACTCCAACAAGTTTATCCAAAGGGGTTGATCTTTTTCATGCAAGTGAGCAAGTGTGTGTGTCGGAGCCAAGGGCCATCAAAAGGAAGTTTGCGACATCAAGTTTTAGGTTGTAATCTTTACTTTCCATTAATATGATACAGTAATATGTCCCTTTCCCATAAAGCTATTTCCACTTTATTGTATAATTCCTTGATCATATACATAGATTGACCGTTGAATAGATTGTGCTTTCTTCACTTTGGTTGGTTTGTGTTGTCTTGGTCTTGATTGCATGAGAGAACTGGAGTGAAGCGGGAGAAACAAAGACCATAGGAAGCGATAATAAGGTATGTTATTTGTTCTTGCCTCCTATTTAATTCAATGGTCAAAATCTAGGAAAAAGAGCCATGTTCTGTCTTGCTTTGTTCTAGATTCAGGTGGATCTAGGGAGATCGGTTAGTGTCCGCACCTAGGGATTTATCCAATAAAAAAATTGGCGACTCCACTGGGGAACCATTCCCTTTTCTTTGTGGCTTTTGGTATTTTTCTGTGGCCATTTTTTTGGTTTCACGTTTCTCCTGTCCTATCAATCTTTGAGTCTTCAGGATATTCTGATAGACCCTCTGGGTCCAGAGGCCTTTTTAAATTTTGCTTCATTTTTCAAAATTTTGACTATGTTCAGGCATTCTCGCACTATACTTCATTGCAACCTGTGAGAATAGGTAGATTTTTCACTCTACCTTTAGGTTTCAGTGCGAGGTTCTCACATCCTGCTCAAGGGTCACCTGCGAGAAGCAGTGATTCTCGCACTGTGTAATATTGCCTGCCTGCGAACTCAATTTTTCAAAACTTTGGATTTGAGTTTTGGCATTTTTAACTGCCCAGATCAGTTTGATTGCCTAATAAAAGTTTCTTGGACCTTTGATTGATGTTTTTCTTATCTTCGTTTGCATGCATGAACAATTTTATGATTAAAAGGCTTTTCTTGTCATTTGTGTCTTGACTTTCGTTTCTTGACTTTTCTTGGCAAAACCATTCTCTCTGATTTCAGACTCTGAGTGTGTTTGATTAGTTAAGAACCAGTGATTGGTTGAAAGTTGAGTGCTTGGTTTTTCTCATTTGATTATTGGTATGAAAGATCATTTTCTTTTGCATTTGAAAAGACTAAATTGGTTTTCTCTTTATTTTTGTTTTCGTTGAAAGAGTGGATTGGGTGTTTATCATTGCTTATTCATTTGGTTTTTGATTTTCTGTACTCTCACTGTCATAGTGTGGGTCCTTTTTGAAAAGTGAACAAGAAGTTTTTCTTTCAAAAAATTCTTTTCGTTTTAGAAAACATTGAAAATCAAATTATTGAGATTGTTGAAGTATTTGAAAAAGACACAATAGAGAGTTGTCATTTGATAAGTGATTGTTTGCATTTGCATTTCAAAGGAAATTT
>SNQJ01S0001295.1:893588-970640 GCA_010110895.2 Picea sitchensis | reverse complement strand
TTTATGAATAAAGAAGAATTGAGATGTTTTGGCTTGTCTATCTTATTGCATATGGTTGAGGTATGTTCCATGGTTATCTCTTTCTGTTATTTTCTGCATACACACATATAAACACATCTAAAAGGTAGATCAAAAAAGTGTTTGACGAAATACCTTAGTCAAAAAAAGTTTTAAAAAGACACCAAAACAGTGATGATCCTTGCATAATGGCTTGGGATCATTACACAAGGAAGATTATAGACAAGGTAACAAAAGTTGCGTAGTTGGAAATCACATTTAGATACCGCATATTAGACTGGTACATGGGCCTCGCAAAAAATAATCCAACAGGAACGCCTAAAATTATAGAAGATGTGAAGATGAAGTTAATCAATGAATTTTAGAAGCCAAGATCAGAAGACCAATTTATGAATGAAATGATAGGGATTAAGTAGAAACTAGGAGAATTAGTCTGGGAAGTGGAACAAAAGTTCAAGAGGTTAAAGGGTAAGTTAAATACATTATTACTCATACACATCATAGACATTTGTTTGTTAATTCTCTATTGCTACACTTGAAGTATCCTTTGGAAATCACATTTAGATGCCGTGCATTAGACTGGTACACAAGCCTCTCAACAAATAATCCAATAGGAACGCCTAAAATCATAGAAGATGTGAAGATGAAGTTAATCAATGAATTTTAGAAACCAAGCTCAAAAGACCAGTTTATGAATGAAATGATAGGGATTAAGAAGAAACTAGGAGAATCCATCTGGAAAGTGGACAAAAAGTTCAAGAGTCTAAAGGATAAGTTAAAATACACTATTATTGATACACATCATATACATTTGTTTGTTAATTCTCTATTGCTACACTTGAAGTATCCTTTCATAAAACATAAATTCAAAAGTTAGGATGAGGCTCTGCAGGCATTCTTACAGCTAGAGGAAAACCAGTACAAGCATACAGATCTAGTTGTGGAAGGGTTGAAGCAAGATTTGAAGAAATTAACATTCCAGTTGAATCAGAACAAAAGAAAGGAGAAAAGAGAAGATGTTTGGTGTACAATGTGCAGGACAAAATTCCATCACAAGAATGAGTGTACATTATTTGTGCAATATATTGGAGTGGGTATGCCAAACCCTTTAGCTTTAGGAGGACCATGGTGTGAGATTTTCAAAAAAAAGGGGCATGATCCTTATCATTTCCCCCTAATGTAGAAGTACCAGACAGTACCGAAGAGTACATTTTGTAACTTTTGTAAGTCAGTGGGACAGGAAAACAAGGACTGTAGAACCTTGGAAATGATAAAAGAAAGGATTGCATATACATACAGGGTGCAGGCTGAACATGTAACAAGACAACCTGTACATTAGCCATAGTATAACAATGCACAACAACCACAATATAATCTCGTGTAGAAGTTTGCAGCACAACCATCGTATAATGCAAAACAGTTTCAAGGGAAACAACATTATAATTCTTCACAACAGTGCGCAACACCACTACAGTACAATAACACGCAACCAAAGTATAACCAAGGACCTCAGTATAACACACCGAGTGAGGATAATCAAGGAAACAAAGGAGGATTTAGAGGAGGAGGTCATGGAGAAAGAGGCTTTGGAGGAGGTCGAGGACCATTATTTTGTCATAACTCTCAGAAACTGGGGCACTGTGCAAGAAACTTCCCACAACCACCTGCAACATGTATGTATTGTCACACAAAAAACCATGAAACATAAGATTGTCCAACACTTTTGAAAAAGATACAGGACAGGAGGAACCAGACTAATCAGGACGTGCAACAGATCGGGGTGGAAAACATAGAAGAGGATGGGATTAATATTATCATAGTTACTAGAGATGGATATAAGACAAGAGAAGATGCAGCCAAGAAGGATCAATACCGGTTCCAATGGGTTAGGAAGAATACAATGCCTGAACATAAGTTTGATGCGTGCAAAGAGAAAGAGATATTTAAAGAATATAGGTAGGATATTCTGAAAGAAAATATTGCATCTACTTCAAGGAAAAAGCTAGTAGATGAAATACCAGTGTATCACATGCCTTCATTATTTGATCAGACCAATCAAGAAAAGTCTTCAGAACAAGTAAGTAACTTAAGAAATGTTTTGGCAGCCTGTGTAAAAATTCCTTACAAGTACTGCAAAATTTGTTAGAAAAGTGTGATCTTGGGGAAGATGGGGTAAAAAGAGTAAATCGGTAAAAATATAAGAACCAAGAGGGAATTCAGACTAAATTCCAACATAGGAGATTTCAATATGGAGGATGTTATACTAGACTTAGGGTCTAAAGTCAGTGTTTTTCCAAAGAATACTTGGGAAGCTATGGGAGAACCTCAACTAGGGTATTCACCTACTCAATTGAAGTTGGAAAATCAAAACAGAGTGGTACCAATAAGAATTTTGAAGGGGATTCCAGTATACCTAGATGGTGTGTGTACCATGGAAGACTTCGAGGTCATTGACATAGTATACAATACTTCTCCATATCCGTCTTTGTTGGGCCTGGATTGGGATTTTGATAACTAGGCTATTATCAACTTGAAGACAAGAAAAATGATATTTGAATCATGGGAGTACATATTTATTGCACCATTGGATCGCTCAGAATGAGGAAGGTATGTGGAACCTGTGATAGACAATATTCTTACAGAATATGTGAATCAACTATACAGAACTACCATAAGTGAAGAGGATTATATCAACCCAACTATATATGGTATGGCCAGTTGGAGGAGTATTATTTCTCGTGCTTCAAAATATGACACAAGACTGAAAACGTGGTAGAAACAACTACATGAATTATCTACTAGGAGATTCTCCAAAATGATGTGCACGCTGATATGGGTTGGTACAGAGGTAACAAAACCTCCTAATTTTTATGGTTTAAATGATTTAGAATAATTTTTAATGAAGTATTAGGTAGAGGTTATGGAAAATCATAGATTACCAACATTATATATTGCTTTAAAAGATACACCTACAATATGTTGGGGTACACACAAGGAAAATATCAACAATTGGTTTTAGTGCAAAAGGTTATTGTGCATCAGATTTGTCACAGAGCAGGAACATAGATATGAGGCAAAATATGAGGAATTTGGACAACCTCAAGAACATGTAGATAAATTCTTAGTTAAATGGATATTAGTACCACGAGAAGAATGGCCACACTATTTTATTCACACACTAGAAGGCATTCTGAAGAACTGGTACACAAAATAGGAACAACACCGAGAAACTACTAACTCGGAAGAGATACAACATAACTTCATAGTTACATTTGCATTTGAGCATGATAGTCCAGATATAGATACAACATTTAAGGTGGTAAGAGACATGATATTTGAAGAACCATATTTTGAAATAGTCCCAACATATCATAAGCAGGATAAACAGATAGTTAAACCATTGCTACATTGTTATCACCTCGCAGAAGGAGAATATCCAACAGAAGATAATATGTGCAATATAAATATTCCAGAAGTGGAAGGTGAAAGGGCAGTAGAAGATCCCAATATAGATTCATAAGATTATGTTGCACCATTAAATATCAAGAAGGTCAACATTGGAACTGCAGAAAACCCAAAGATGGCCAACATTGGAGATTATTGGGATAATTAGACAGTAGAGAGGATCACAGAATTATTGCGCGAGTACAGTGACTTATTCCCAAAAAAATTCTCAGAGATGAAGAGGTTATCAGGAGAGCTAGAAGAGATTAAGATCTCATTGAATAAAGAAGCAAGACCTATCAGACAGAGACATTGCAGATTGAATCTAATATACAAAGAGAAGGTGAAGAAAAAAAATGACAATATGTTAGAAGTTGGTGTCATAGAGCATGTAGAAGAGTCATAATGGATCATCCCTATGCTGGTGCAGGAAAATAAGAAAGGAGGGATCAAGATTTGTGTAGATTTGAGAAAATTTAATGATGCTTTCCTACATGATCCTTTCCCTACCCCATTTATAGATGAAGTACTGGAAAATGTTGGAGGTCAAGAAACTTATTCATTCACAAATGGCTTCTCGTGATATCATCATATTAGGATAGCACCAGAAAATCGGCATAAGACAAAGTTTTCTATAGAATGGGGATCATTTTAGTATATAGTTATGCCATTTGTATTGAAGAATGCCCCAACCATTTTTTCAAGGATAGTAGTAACATCTTTTAATGTCTTTATTCACAAGTGTTTGGAGGTTTAATTGGATGATTGTATAGTCTTTATTTTTTTGAATTATTAAGGCTGATGTTAGACAGATGCAGACAGTGTCAGATGTCATTGAATATCAAGAAATGTATTTTCAGCACACCTTTTGGGATTTTGTTAGGACATGTGGTGTGTAAACATGGCCTGTTGGTTGATCCTGCTAAAATTGTTGTCATAGTTAACTTACCACCACCAAAGTCAGTGCACCAGTTGAAGAGTACATTGGGCCATACAGGATATTACATGAAGTTCATAAGGGGATATGCACAAATTATTGCACCAATGGATAATGTTTTGAAGAAGGACACTAAGTATGAGTGGAAAGAGGAATGCCAACAGAGTTTGGATATTTTGAAGGAGAACATGGTTACTGTGATGATTTTAGTATTTCCATATTGGGAAAAATAATTTCATGTGCATGTGGATGCATCTGCAATAGCATTAGGCACAATATTAACCCAACCAGGAGAAGGTGATATAGATCACCCTATTTCATTTTAAAGCATAAATTTATCTAATTCAAAAAGGGAAGGATTAGCTATGCTCTATGCTTTGCAAAATTACACACATTATTTGTTAGGGAAATATTTCAAGATGTTTATATATCATTCAGATCTGAGGTATTTAGTCAATAAGAAAATGTTGGGGGGGAGGATATGAAGATGGATAATATTGTTTCAATAATTTGACTTTGAAGTTGTGGTGAAGCCTGGAAGATTGAATGCAGGACCATATCACTTATCCGGGATAACTAATGGAAAAGAACCAAGTAAATTGGAAGGCAAATTTTCAGATGCACAATTGTTTTCAATACAAATAGATGATGAGTATTTTGCTGACATTATTGATTTTTTGAGTACAGGATTTGCACGAAGAGAATTTACTACTGCACAAAAGAATAATTTGGTGGTAAGAGTTCTGGATTATCAGTTGATTGCAGGTCATTTATACAAAATTAGAGTCGATAGCATATTAAGGAGATGTGTGATGGATCATGAAAGGCCTATGATTTTAGCATAAGCACATGAAGGGATTATTGGAGGACACTACAGAAGAAAAGATATAGAATAAGGTACTGTGTGCAGGAATATGGTGGCCAACAATTCACAGTGATTCAAAGGAATACTGTCATAAGTGAGATGTTTTTCAAAGAGTTTGGAATCAATCCATGAGGGATGAGATGCCATTAAGACCTTAGGTTACCTTGCAAGTGTTTGAAAAGTGGGTCATAGAATTTGTAGGTCCAATTAATCCACCAACAAGAATTTCATGGTCCAGATATATTATTACAATGACAAAATACTTGACCAGATAGGCTGAGGCAACACCATTAAAGGATTTCAATGCATAGACTGCAATGTGCCTTTTATTTGAACATGTAGTGAAAATATTTGGATTTCCAAGAGTATTTATGATTGATCAGGGGACACACTTCATTAACAATACAATTGAGGCAATGCTTGAAGAGTTTAATATACATAAACATAAGAGCACTCCTTATCACCCTCAAGCTAATGGGATAATTGAAGCCTTCAACAATATTTTGGAGAATGCTTTGATGGATATTTGTAATGTGAATAGAGATGATTGGGATTTGAAGGTACCATCAATACTTTGGGCTTATAGAACTACTTTCAAGAAAATAATAGGGTAGACACCCTTTATATTGGTGTATGGACAGGAAGAAGTAGTCCCTTTAGATTATTTGATACCAAGTCTACAAATTTCATCAATTAAAGATATGACAAAAAGGGGTGCGCAGAAAATATTGGCTCAATTGATGGAATCAAAAGAGGACATAATCATAGCAAGTTTTCATCAGGAGGTAAAAAAAGTAAAGGATAAAGCATGGCATCATAGACATATCAATAAGAAGAAATTTAAGGAAGGAGATCTCATTCTCCTCTATGACAATAAGTATTTGTAGAATATATGGAAGATTATAATGCATTGGTTAGGGCCATGTCAAATAAAGTTTGTCATAGATGGAGGTTTGTACAACTTACAAGACTTATCAGGAAAGAAATTTCAAGGAACGTTGAATGGTAGTCGACTGAAACTGTATAGGGATAGTCGACCTAATAACCCTCAGTAGTTACAATGCAACAAGTAGACTTCTACATATTGTAAATAGTAGGAGTTAAAAGAAGAAAAATCAAGAGAAAATTAGAAAAATGAAGAAAAATACAAAAAGAAGTAGTTAGAGGAATAAGTGATAAACAAGCAGTTGAAAATGATCGAGTGCAACAAACAGAAAATGGGTATGACATAATTCATAAGACTGTGCGTAGGAAAAATAAGCATTGCATGATGGGATGAAGAATGACCAAAAAAATGGAAAACAACTGAATGGAAAAAAATGGTTGCGTCAAAGCATTAATGATAGAGTCTATAAAAAGGGAAAATCTTGGAAGAGTTCAACACTTTGTGATTTCTGAGCAACAGAGAAATTAAGAGTGCAAACAAAGGTTGATTGAGAAAGAGAGACAATCATTCGCATGCAAGGAAAGCAAGATGGAACCTCCTAAGGTTGGCACTCTTGGACGATTTGTAAGGGTGAGTCGACAATCATGAAGGAAGAAGGAAAGAATGGTATAACCAGAAAGTTTTGTGGAGATGGAGGATGTTACAAAATCGAAGACTAAATACATTAGTCCAACAAGGGTAGAATATAAAAAATCAATTGCAGAAGAGGTGAAAGTGGATCAGAATGCAGGACAATCCGAAAACCATAACGAAGGAACAAACCCTAATCCTGAAGACCATGCAGAAGAGAAGGAAATGGAAAAACATAAACAGTAAGTCGTCGCAGAATAAGTATTGGTCAAAGATATTGTAGGCCAACAAGAAACAAAGTACAAAAAAGAACAATAAGTTGAGGAAGAACTTACATACGAAAACCCCATCAAGGGCCGAAAAAGAAAAACACCAGGTGCCCCAAGAAAACAAACTTCAATAGAGATATTGTTATCTCATATCTCAGATGCAGTAGTTGTAGTTGAATACATGTGAGGGAAAGTGGCCAAATTGAAGTATGCAGATCACGACGTAACATAGACGCCAAAGTTTCTTGACCTTGCACAGGAAATTTATTTAGATACCAAGGAGTATGCAAGACCCTCAGGAAAATGAATTTTGGAGCTCGTGCACTAGATCAAAAGACTATATAACTCAGGTATTATGAATTTGCTGGAGATACTGCATTTTGGGTGAGGTAAGAACGTGGGCCACTGTGTGAAACAACTACTAGAAAGGGTACATGGAGGAATCTTATGGATGCACAGGCCGATCCATATAGATGTAGGCCTCATAGAAAATACCACAGGGTTTCCAACCAATTGTGTAAAACCATAGGATTATTTGGAGAACAAAGCCATGGATAAGGATATTGCAGAAGAAGTTAAATCATAATTCATGAAAAATAGGGGAAACAAGGGCATAGTGATGAAGGACATCAATGATCCTGCGACAAAGTTTTCTACCCAGTTCATGTCTTGCAAACTCTTAAGGAAGTGTAGAAAGGAATAGGCCCCAACAAAAGTCATCGCAACAACAATGCAGTGCATAAAGGGAATAGTATTAATATGTATGCTCTATTTATTGAACCAATTTTTGATAGACTGCAGGGATGCATAGGATAATGGGATAGAATTCCATTACTCTTGGCTATTGATATCGATAGCATTGGTAGGATGGAAGGTGTTAGGATATTTAGAAACTTAGAATTTATTTAAGATCTACTTGGTCTCATGTGTCATTAGGTAAAAGTGTGTTTCTTAGTCTATTTCTTTAGCATGCATTAGTATGCATTAGTAGTTAGGAAATACGACAGTCATGACATGTTCCCGACATAGAGGGATTCTAAGGTTCATATTCTCCTCAATCTTAACGACCATTGATTTGTGGATCAACACTCGATTGGTCCATGATCTATATTTAAATATCATGGAGGGTCATTTTCTGATGATTGATTGTGAGAAACTCTCTTGTAAAATCTCTATGTAATATTTTTATTTTGCATTAATAAACTACTCCAAGTGGCTGTGTTGGTTGGGGCCGTGGATGCTTCCTCGTATGGGTTTTACCACATCAAAACATCGGTGTGTTGATATTTGATATGGTTGTGTGAGTGGTTATTGAAGATTTTCATCCTTTGTTGGAATACCTGTGTTGTCTAACATGGTATCAGATCCTGTTAGAAGACCCTCTCCTATTATAGATCGAGATCGTGAAGCGGATTTGCCTCATCTCTATTTTCTTCCATTTATGTATATTTCTTGGCTGAGAGGATTGTTTCATTTAGGAATGCTTTTTGTTTCACTCAAAAAGGTTTATGTTGTTGGATTACTGAGAGGGGGGGTGAATCAGTAATAGAGCAATTTAATCCTTTTTAACCATAAAATGCAAGTGTTGTATCAATGTAGCATTATCATAAAATATTTGTAGAGTAAATAAACAATGAAAAAATGAGAATTCATACACATACACAGTACACCAGTGTTTTTACGTGGAAACCCAAAGCAGGAAAAAACCACAGAATGTTTTGTCTTATATGTCTTTAAAAAAATTACATTCATTGGAAGCAACAACTTCCTTTGTTTTCCAGCTACATCTGGAAAGAGGCTCCAACCCCCTAGTTTCTTAGGCTACAACCTGAAGGAAACTCCAACTCCCCAATTCTCTGGCTACAACTAGAATGACGCTATAACCCCCTATGTTCTCCGGATACAACTGGAAGGTGGATACAACCACCTGTCCTTGCCCCATCCAACCTCCCTAAAATATAAGTATAATGATGGAACCACTGTCACACTATCACTGTGAGATATAGTGTTGTAAACCTGTACCAATCAACCTGCACCAACAACCTGTAACAACCTGTACCAATAAACTATGCCGACATGTACCATACATCAACTTGTACCTCAACCTGTAACATAAAAAGGTGCATCAACCATGAACCAACCTGTAATCAACCTTTACCATAAAAAAGTGCAACAACCATGCACCAACCTGTACCATCAATAAGTGCATCAACCATGCACCAAATGTGTACCAATCATGCATCAAATATACATAAACTATGACTCATCAATATGTACCAACATCATCAACTATACATGTCATGTATGTGGAAACTCATCAACTACTTGTCTCAACCATGTACCTCAACCATATACCAAATACATATACCATTATAACCATCAAAAATTCTCTAGCAATACACCACACTATCCATAACCAAATACCATAAACCATTACATCAAACCATGTGCCACAACCTCATTTTTATACAACCTCTATCTGTAACATACCTCAACCAAAAGCCCTCATCAATTTCATCATCCAAATCTTATTTGTAACTTTGTAATAGAACTGGTGTATATGATCACCTACCTGCAAACCTTCCTTATATTTAAGAACAAGAGACTAGCATTTTCATCAAACTTTACTTTAGTCACACATGACTAATTTTGGATTAGTCAACAATCCTAAATTGAAATAATCATAACTATATACCTGCAATGAATAAAGATTTGAAGATAGTACACAATGTTATTCAGTGTATTTTATGCAATTCCTCAAGGTTTCACTACTTGGATCCTCTCAAAAAAGGAGTTATAGCAAAAATGACATACCTTATTGAATTTTGGCTTATTCTAGAGAGAAACATTATATAGCGTGCCCCACATGGAATATTTGTTTTGTGGATCTGAAAATGATACACAAAATACTATAGATTGCACGCTAACCAATACATTTGGTCTTACTAAATTTGGATATGTTATTAAGAAGTTACGATGTTTTTACCCGAAACACCTATTTTAGACTAGTTTCAGGACTAGCCACAAACCCTATTTTCCACGAAGTGTAAGTCCTAAAATACAATGAACCAAAACCCAAAATTTTCATCACATCTACTTGGATATTTTTCCTCAATGGCCTACAAATTTCACGGTCTGAATCATTCTAGAAAAAACGCTATTGCGAAAATGGTGATATGACTTGTAAATAAGATACCTTAGAAAACATCATCAAAAGAATTTATCCTCCTTTGAATTTCGGTCTTCTTTACTTCACCTTCCCTCTGAAATTCGCCTTATATATCCTTTGGTTAGCCCAGTCACTTGTAGATCTTCAATATTCTCAAGTGTGATTAAAAAAGAGAGACCCTTGCCTCGTATTTATACTTTCATGTAGCTTCCTCAACGGGTTACCTTCTAACCATCTTAACCCACTTTCCTTATTTTAGGGTTAACCCACTTCTAACCACTTGTCCACTTAGTAATTTCTCAATTAACTTTATTATTTAAATAATTTCTTTTGTATCCACTTTCACTTATAGTACACTCATCACTTCACTTTATTATTTAAATTACCTTCTAACCATCTTAACCCACTTTCCTTATTTTGGGGCTAACCCACTTCTAACCACTTGTCCACTTAATAATTTCTCCATTAAATTTATTAGTTAAATAATTTCATTTGTATCCACTTTGACTTATAGTACACTCATCACTTCACTTTATTATTTAAATAATCTTTGCAACCACTTTGACTACTTTGACCTTTTGGGGCTTCTAGATGACTCATGAGGGTTCTCCAACTTCACATGGCCATAACTCTTTAACCGTGAGGAGTTATGTGACATTCCACATACCACCGGAAATGACATGACATGTAATATCCATCTAGAATAGTATTACTTGCAAATATATAAAAAATTATACCATTATCCATCAAACAAACTTGGGTCCATTACCCAAACCATTGTTCTACCAGAATTCACTACCATAATTCACTACCATAATTTCTTCAAAGGTTGACATCAATGACAACCAACCCAATTAATCAACATCTGTTTTCCTAAGATATGACCATTTCATCTAGTTCCAGAGGTATAAATACTGAATATTCCCTTTTAATGTTTTTGCAGAGTATTATTTCAGTTTTATTTTGGTTTTGTATTATTTGTTTCCAGGTTGTTGCTATTTTAGATCTATGTATTCTCTTTTCCCCACGCCTTGTGGGATCTCGGAAAATCAGAAACATATAGGAAAATGTGCATTTTCTAGGTAATCTAATTGAGATCTAACCCTTGTTGTCATTGAGAAACGAAAACAAAAATTGTGTGAAAAGACTTTTTTTAGCACGCTCTCCAAGATCATCTTCCACAACAAAAAAAACCCCAATCCTCTCACTAAACAATACAATATATTTGTCTATCCCACTTGGTTAAAAGATGCCTTATTAAGTAAGAGGTATTGAGTTCAAGTCTCTCTTTTTGTTACTTTTTTTTGAAAAATTTCATGCTCCATTGTAAAGTGTATTTCACTTCTAGTATAAAACTGAATCACTATAAGTAGCCTTAATATTTTAGAGTTATTTATTTTGCATGCATAGTTTCTTTTATAAAGTAAATTCATTGTAAAATTGAACCCCACTTCTTTTTATGAAAGTGGGTCACTCCATAAAAAAACTTCCACCATCACGTGGTCCTTTGGTTATCATTTATGCCTTTTTTTTAAAAGGCCATAACTTTCACATTTGATGTCTGTTTTCAGTGCCATTTTTTTTAAAAACCATCTAATTTTTTGAGATCTTTCCATACAGATCATCAATTTTAGTTTTTAAATCCATATTATCTACATATTTAATATGGATTCTTCAAGTAATCTTTTTCTTACCAGCACCAACTACTTCCAATGCAAATCTCATATGGAGGATTTATTAAGTAAAGGCTTGTGTCGGATTACCTTGGGAAAGGAAACAGAGCCTACTGATGTTAATAAGAAATTCAAATGGGATAATAGGAATGACGAAGCATGTGGAATAATCATAATGTCCATCTCTCTTGATTTAAGGTTCCACTTTCAACAAATTGATAAACCCGATGAAGATTGGGAAAAGATTGAATTTGTGTTTGGAAAACACAATATTATTCAAGCACAACAATTAGAAAATCAAGTACTAAATTTAAGTCCAAGTGATTTTTCTTTCATTCAAGACTATCTATCTAAGTTTAAAACACTTAGAATTTATGTGAAGAATGTAAGATAAATATGGATGAAGAGTGTTGCATCTCTCTTATTCTTTCTAAGCTAGGTAGTGCATATTATGTGTTTGTATCTACCTGTTATGCCATAAAAGAGGCTCAAGGGACAGTGTATCAAAAACACACTCTTGAATCCTTTTGAGATGCTTTTATTAGAGAGAAATATAAGCTTGTACAACTTGGAGTGATCAACACTACAGGTACCTCCAACAAAGCCTTAGTCATCCATCAGAAAAATAAACCCAAGAATCCCAAGAAACAACATCCTCACCACAACAACAAGCAACATAAGGGTCCCAAACCCACTCACATAGCTTCCGCTCCTAATGGTGACAAAGGAGAAAAATATAAAAATAAGAAGACTAACATACATTGCAACTTTTGTGATAAAGATGGTCATGATGAGTCCAAATGTTTCAACAAGATGGCAGCTTTAGAAGCAGTGATGAAGAAGAAAAACACCAGTATTTATTCTACTTCTTCTTCTTCTTCTCATGGAAATGCACTTTTTTCTTTTGGTTTCTCCTTCAAGACAACTTCTACTTCTTCTTCTTATGAGTGGCTTATTGATTCTGGAGCATCTTATCATCATATGGCTATGGATAAAGACATATTTTCTGCTCTAGATGAATGTAACACCAAGAAAATATTTGTTGGTGATGATAGATCTCTTAGTGTTGTAGGATCTGGAATAGGTATAAAATGGTCATTTCAATGATGTATTGTGTATTCCAAGTCTTTCTTGTAAACTTCTATCAATATATCAAATCATTCATTCAGGTGAAGGAAAAACAGTCGATTGTTTACCTCACCAAGTTGTAATAAAGGATCTAAAAGATCCTAAGCATGTTATTTCAAATGGAATTGTTGATGATATTACCAGGTTGTACAAGTTTGACAAATTTGGATGATCATTTTTTTCATCAGTTTTTTTTGCTCATAGCGATGACTTGAGAAAACTTTGGCAAGAGCGGTTTGGTCATCTAAACTATTTCTCATTGCAACAACTATGTAATCAATAGATGGTAACTAGTCTTCCTCTTGTTTCATGTAGAGATGGTGTTTGTGTCGGTTGTGTTCTCAACAAACATCATCGGGATAGTTTTGACAAACATGCCACTTGGAATGCATCGGGCCCTTTGCAACTTGTTCACAGTGATTTGTGTGGTCCAATTTCTTCTCCTTCTTTTTCTTGGTGCAAGTATTTATTAACTTTCATTGATGATTTTTCCAGACGGACTTGGGTTTACTTCTTAAAACTCAAGAGCGAAGTTTTTGACAAGTTTTTAGTTTACAAAACCCTTGTATAAAATCAATCTACACATCAAATTCAAAGGTTAATAATAGATAATGGAGGCAAATATGTGAAAAATAATTTTACAAGTTACTTCACTACACACGACATCCAAATGAAACACACTATTCCATATACACCACAACAAAATAGTGTTGCTGAGAGAAAGAACTGCACATTAAAAGAAATGGCTAATTATATG
Organism: Picea sitchensis; assembly: GCA_010110895.2. Lineage (NCBI taxonomy): Eukaryota > Viridiplantae > Streptophyta > Pinopsida > Pinales > Pinaceae > Picea > Picea sitchensis. The sequence continues at coordinate 956,864 of SNQJ01S0001295.1, read as the reverse complement.
ATCTAATCTAAGGGATTAAGTCTAAAGTATTGAGTAGAATCCATCGACTGTGCAAATTACATAGTAATTCACACTCCGACAAAGTATCTTAAAAATATAACACCCGAAGAAGCTTGGACTAAAATTAAACCATATGTAAGTCACTTTTGTGTATTTGGAAATATATCATGGGCTCACATTCCTGATGAGAAAAGGAAATCATTGCAACCTAAAAGTAAGAAGTGTATATTTGATGGTTATTCTGAAGATGTCAAAGGTTATAAGCTTCTTCAACCATATTGTAATGAAATTATTATTAGAAGAGATGTTAAATTTGATGAAAATATCTTGGTTTGCGATCCTGATTCGACGTTTGTTTCTTCTTTGGCCTGCGAGCCTAATTCGAAGTTTGTTCCTTCTTCAGCCTATGAGCCATCTTCAATGTTTGTGACTTTTTTTGTTTCAGTTTCTTCTTAAGACGATGAAAGTGAGGATGAAAATCCACCTACACTTGCTCACCTTCCTCCAGTTGAGTCATTTGAACCTCAACCAACACTAGCTCTAGCTCCACCGCTTCCTATATGGGTTTGTTCAACACGAGAAGTAGTTGGTGATATTTTTGGGGATCCTTTATATCAACATCGAATACGTTCATGGTTCCAACGAGCCTCTTCTCTTTTGGCTCAAGTTTCAAAGACTCGTGATCTAGAGACATTTACAGAATCTTTTGGTCATCCAGATTGGGATACAAAAATGAATGCATAGTATCGTTCTTTAATGGAAAACGATACTTGGATCTTGTACCTATTCCAAAAGGAAGAAAAATTGTCAGATGTAAATGGGTCTACAAAACTAAGTATGCATCCAATGGAAGTGTTGAAAGACACAAGGATCAGTTAGTTTCCAAAGGATTTTCCCAAGTCGAATGAATTGACTATAATTAAACCTTTTCCCCTATAGTGAAAATGAATTCCATCCACCTTTTTCTTTCCCTTGCTACCTCACATAAATGGGAGCTCCATCAGATGGATGTTAAATATGCCTTCTTGAATGGATATTTGCAACAAAAAATCTACATGGAACAACCTCCTGAATATGTCCAAAATGAATCTAGCCTTGTTTTTCACCTTAAGAAATATCTTTATGGTTTTAAGAAAGCTCCCCGAGATTGGTATGCCAAAATGGAGAGATTTCTTATTTCCACTAGATTCTCTATATGTCATTCTGATCCTAATCTTTATACCAAGAAAGTAGGAAGCCATCTCATAATCATTGTACTTTATGTTGATGACCTTATCCTTACTAGTAGTGACTCAAACTTTTTAAACCATGTGAAAACCATCCTTAAGAAAAAATTTGAAATGACAGACTTAGGATTTTTGCACTATTTCCTTGGCCTCCAAGTTTTGCAAACCAACGAAGGAATTTTTCTTTCCCAATCTACGTATGCTTGTGAACTTATTCATCCCTTTCACATGGACGATTGTAAACCAAACCCTTCTTCCTTCCAGTCTAGAGTCAAGCTTGTTTCCACCTATACTTCTCCTGAAGTTGATGCCACCGTGTATCGTCAGTTAGTTGGTATCCTCTTATACTTGGAACATACCTGTCCTAATATTTCCTTTGTTGTTGGTATTATTTCCTGGTATATGAAAAAACCCCATGAAATCCATTGGAAAGAAGCTAAAAGGATACTTTTCTATTCCTGCGGCACAATTCAATTCGATATAGATTATAGTTCAGGGGGGATCCTTTATTGGTTTTTTTCACCAATGCAGATTGGGCCGGTGACCTTGATGATCAAGATTCTACTACAGGTTATGTTTTCATCCTTGGTTCAGGACCTGTCACTTGGGCCTGTAAGAAACAACAGACTATTTAACTTTCTTTAGCAGAAGTAGAGTACCGAGTAGTGGTAAATGCATGTTAGGAAGCATTATGGCTTTGACAGATTCTTTCATAGTTTGGATTCCGAAAACGTCATACGACCATCCTTTGGTGTGACAATCAGAGTTCCATTAAGCTCACCAAAGACCCATTTATACATCATTGCAGTAAACACATCGAGATACACATGCACTTCATCAGAAATCTCATTCATGATCAAGTTATTGAAGTGCTCTTTTTCCTTACAAAAGATTAAGTTGCAAAAATTTTCACAAAGTCTCTTACATAAGAGAAGTTTTTCGAACTTCGATCTATGTTAGGATTTAAAGAAGTCTTATTCAAGGGGGGATAGGCTCTAATGCCTCCTTCCTTCTCCTATTGTGTCACTATTGAAAATCCTTCAATCCTATCCCAAGTTGTTCTTAAGGGGGGATGTTAGGATATTTATAAACTTAGGAGTTAGCTAAGATTAACTTGGTCTAATGTGTCATTAAGTAAAAGTGTGTTTCTTAGTATGTTTCATTAGTATGCATTATTATGAATTTGTAGTTAGGAAATCCGACGGTGACGATATGTTCTGAACATAGAGTGATATGACAGTCCATATTCTCCTCGATCTTAATGGCCATTGATTTGTGGCTAAACACCCGATCGTTCCATGATCTCTATTTAAAGAGCATGGAGGTTCATTTGTCGATGATCGATTGTGAGAAACTCTCTTGTAAAATCTCTCTGTAATATTTTTCTTTTGCATTAATAAACTACTCCAAGTGGACACGTTGGGTGGGGTCTTGGATGTTTCTCCATAGGGTTTTTACCACGTCAAAACATCGGTGTGTTGATCTTTGATATGGTTGTGTGAGTGGTTATTGAAGGTGTTCATCCTCTATTGTAATACCTCTGTTATCGAATAGAAGGAACCCAAATTCACAGCCTTTCTAGACACAACAAGCAAATCCTTTGTAGCGCGTTATACAACCTTATGGAAGGTGAAATACACTAAGAACCAATAGGAGAATTGCGCAGTATCTGCAATGTTTCTAGAAGATATGCAGCAGAAAAAAACTAACATATGGAGAATTTTGATCGAAGTAGTCAAGGAGAACAAAGGCATTTCCAACTTTAAGGATTAAAGACACGACTTGCGGATGCAGGCCAGAAGAGATCGAAAGAATAAGTGGCTTGAAATGAGGTCCTGCACAACTTGGGTGGAAGTAGAATGGATAGTAAAGGACTAGCATGCATAGTGGAAAGTTCCAACAAAACAGAAGAAAGGAGCAAAACCTAAGGAGCAAGCATTAGAAGTTCCATCAATGAAGACATGAATCCCAACAAACAATACAAGGAAGGATGAAGAATGCAATAAAACCTCAGAAAGTAGTGCAACAACAAAGAAGACAAGGAATAAAGACATAGTTTCAAGGGAAGAAGTGAAAGGATATGGAGAGTAGGTCAAGGGAGATAACTCTCAGAATAAGGAGGTACACGAGGCCGAAACATAAAATAATAAAAATCAGGTGCAGACATCAACCCCAACCAAGAACAGGACCAATACATAGGAGGGGGAAATAAGTAAGAAAATGAAGTACCACAAGACTCCCTCGATACTCAGCATCACAGAAGACGATGCAAAGTTTGTTGCAAATAAGGTCCAATATAGAGGGGAGAATGCAGTACTTTCAACAAAGGTACATAGAGAAAACGTTATGGAGATTTTATTAGAAGTGCATGATATCCTACATAGGCTACATATAAATACAACGCATTTTCCTATAGCACAGCATAAATAAAAAGTAGAGGAAGTGCCATTCTATAAAGAAAAGGGAGAGACAATACAAACAATAGTAAAGGGAAGTGATAGGTTTATGGTCACGAAGGACATGTTGGAAGTAAATGAGAAAAAATAAAAGAAACAAGTGAAAGACATAGAACATCTTGAGTTGGTGCTAGCAAATACCCACAAAGGCATTATATGAGTTGCATGCAAGAGTGATGCAAGAAGTCCAGTCTAGAGCTAGAGTGTATGCCACCAACCTAGAGATCGGTAGGGAGGTTAAGGAAATATTGTAGGTCACTTGTGAGAAAATCGCAATGGAGAAGGAGGAGGAGAAACATTGTGTAGATAAAATAGAGAAGAAACTTGCAGAAGTATATAGAAGCATAACAGACTGCGTGCAGGAACTACAAGTCACATCAGAAGAAAAAATACAAAATATTGCACAGACAATGGAAAGGTCTAAGCAGGAGATATCAGAGTTAGTAAAAAAACTAACTCCAAAAACACCCCTAGAGGTGAGGGAATAGAGAGAGTATGAGGATACTGCGCATATAGATATCATAGTGAAGGAAGCAAAAGAAGTCATGAAATTGTATGACAAGACTGTGAAAATTTGGACCAACCTCGAAGAAGATGAGAGGATCCAACAACTGGAGCAGAGAGAGGAAAAAATGAACGTTGCAGTTTAGGACCTGAAGAAGAGGAAAAATACAATGGCCATATCCCTAAGACTAAGGGCCTCACAAGAGATGGAAAACTTGCAGGAAGAGGTAATTGCAGTACAAGGAGAAAAAAAAGAAAGGAAACCCCAATTGGAGCCATTACAACAAGATGTCGAAAGAATGATAGAAGAACTGCAAACAGAGAAAGGAAGACTAGCACATACACCTTTAGAAAGAAGAGAAGTACTGAAAGAGAACATGTTATCATAGGATGTGGAGACATTGGCAGAGAAGAATGTGTAGGAAAAGGAAACAACAACAGAGATGGAAACTAAGTTTCATTCACTAGAGGTAGTGCTGCAGAAATTGAACTAAGTCTACATGGCTCTTGACGAGCCACAGGTTATTTTTGGAGGCTTGTTGGAGTAGAAATTTTTGGGAGAAAGCACATTAAATAATGAATCATGGACCAAAGGGAACAACGTGTGTCGAAAAAGAAGGAAGACCAGTGCGATAAAGGGAAAAGGAAGCAACGCACAACAAGATTTGTGAAAATCTGGTGCATATGTGGATAAACCTAGCCATCTTAGGGTTAGGGTTTTTGAATCATATTGTAAGGGTTTTAACCCAATTTTGTAGTATAAATAGAAGAGGCATAAGGTATATTGAAGCATCTAGGAGTGTTATCATATCTTTATATTTTTGGTGTTCTTATTGAGAGAGAGTATCATACTTTTGGTAGAGTATGTATTTTGATGAGAGTTGTGCAGCTCAGATGGAGTTGATGTAAATGAGGGTTAGGTCACAATATTTGGAGTTTGGTGTGACATCAGTCAACCTCACTACACACCACTAGTCTATTATGTAATGTGCATAGCTCTGTTTTGATGAAGAAGAAGAAAAAAAAATAAGAACTTTGTGGACGTAGCCCCAGGGGGGGTGAACCACAGTAAAATCTTGTGTTGCAATATGTCTGAATGTATTTTTTTATTTATGCAGTTATGGTTAAATGGTTAGATGAATTAATGGTTTAAATTACAACGTGCACTAGAAATATGTATGCAGAATGAATATTAGGAATGAATGAAATAGTAGATCTGATGAATGGTATGATAGAATGAATGGTTAAGTAGAAATGTAAGTAATAAGAACAACCCCAATCCCTTCCATGATTGCATACACTTGCATCCTACAATCACCCATAAACCTTCTCGGGTGAGACTATGTTTTGCACTATGTGTGCATTGTAGCCTTCTATTTTACCAGAAGGGTCGATGGTGAATATGGTTTTGTTGGAGAAATAAGTTAGAACTTGGGTCAACCCATACATCCAACATCCTCGATGGATATAGTGGCATATAGAAGTTTCTCATCGAGCTGATCTAAGTGTATGAGGCATTCTTCAAGATTGGTCATGTTAGGTCGGAGCTCAACTACCAACTTAAGAGAAGGGATTTCAAATTCAATAGGAAGGATCGACTCCACTCTATGGACAAATTGAAATGGTGAGAAACCGGTGGAGGTATTTACTGTGGTCCGGTGTGGCCATAATGCAAGGTAAATCATCGCGTTCCAATTAGATTTACTATGACTGGCATTTTTATGAAAGATGGATTTTAGAGATTTATTCACTCCCTCTACTTGTCCATTTTCCTGGAGATAGTAAGGTGACAAATGATCATGTTTAAACCCAAATATTGATGCTAACTCTTGTTACAAGGAAAATATCTATGGAAAGGGGTAAACCACAACGGATGGAACAACACCTAGAACTCAACTCTAATCTCAAGTATGCTAGATAAATTGAAATGATAACAAGAGAATGCTAGAAGCCTACCTCATCTGGATATCCAAAGAAGATCTTGTTTGATCTCACGAACAAAAGATTGATGCCTGAAACTTTTCCTCAACAATAAATATATACAAGCATATATAAATTATATATAATGTTAGCATATAAACTAGCATAATCTATTAGCATGTATAAAAAATATTCCCATGGAAAGTAATGTAAATATTTGTGACATATAATTGGACGAGAAAAGAGTATTTTTATTAATGTAATCAACAAAAGTACATAGGTGAAAAACTTTTGTAACTGAACATATCATAGCCAAGAAACTAAGTCCCTCTAGTTGGGCCTTCACCACTTCAATCCTCCACAAAGGAAACCTCTCAAGTAGTAGGATTAATTGAGTTTCTCCTTCTCAAGATAGCAATATCTTGGGGGATGAACACAAGAATTTTAAACTTTCAAGGACAAAGGGATGCATACTCAATAAGAAGTGAAATTTATCCAGAGTGTCGTTTCTCTCAATGATGTGTGTATTCAAGGCTTGTATGTGTCTCAATTTATAGCCTCCAAGTGGAATTGAAGGTTCGATTCAAAGCGTTTCAAGTATATGGGATGTCAAGGATCATGGATCTCATGACATGGCATGGAAACCTGACATATTTTTAATTTTTGAGAAAAAAAACCCGATGTACACGGGTTGTAATGGATCAACCTTCATATACACAAGTTGTCTAAATGCGGCCCGCATATATGTGAAAAAATTTGAATTTTTTACTATGGGATGAACAAAAGGGAAAACTTGCGTCTGCCGAGAGAAAATGAGGGCCATCAAAGAAAGATGCATGGAGTGTGTAAAAATTTTCCATAATAGATGCCCCCTAATATGTGAGGTCAGAGGAGAAATCATGATGGATGAAGTACATTATAATTCCTAGAAGTGAAGAATGAGGACCTAGCTGGAAAAACTAGTTACTCATGAGAATATTAAAATTCATAGTGACTTTGTACACATGGTTGCCAATTTGGATAACATTGTAGATCGATGTCGATATATCATAAATATTTGTTCATGGCCATGAATAGTTAATAAAAAGTGGACACATGCCATAGGTTTTTATAGTCATGAAAAAGAAACAGTGGAGTCCAGTCTCAAAATCAACTGAAGATATATTTATAAAATGGAGTACAATCTGATCTTCCATGATCACTGAAGTCATATAGGTACTGGTCCGATGAAAGAAAAAATATGATATGTGATCTTTCTACTTTGAATTGGAGGTATTATACACTATCCGTCGAAGGTGCAAGTCAACATCATGTGAATAAAGGATTTGAAGTCGAAAGCAATGAGACTTCGTTTGATTACCGATCATTCAGGTATAACATTAACAAACAAGAGACAACCCACCGATAATGAAAGTAGGTGTCAAGGAACCAAGTACATTAAAAACATTTGAATAAGCGTGTTGAGGTTGAACACTTGAAGAATCCATCGATCATGAGACATTAACGTATTCCCAACTATTGATGGCAGGAGGACCTTCCAATGATGACCGAAAGCCTCTAGGTACTCATTATGACTCTAGATCTCAATTCCAGAATACATGAGCTAAATTCGATGGAAGGAGATCCACTAAAAGGAGAGAATTAGGGAATCTCTCATAATCGAGCGCGAGTTACAAAACAATATCTTGATGATTATGAAGAGACTGGATGAATAGGATGTTTGTGAACCAATGACCATGTGTGTCTCTCGTGAGCACTAGAGGCAAGTAGTACATGAAAGAGACCATCTTACTAGCAGTCTATAATTAAAATTGGTGACAAAGGAGAGGAAACGACCAATAGGGTATAATGGAATCTAAGACATTGAATGAATCTCAATGTGTGAATAGATTTCTTGTCATCGAACACAATGGAAACCCAACAGTCAATGAATAATGGAGAGATGTCATATGTTGGGTTTAAGGTCACCTAACAATGATGAAAGTAAGCCCAGGGTGCAACGTAGGAAAACAACTTCATGTGATTCTGAGGTTTACTTGTAAGGGTATGACCGACATGAAAAGTTAATAGTTCTAAGGAATGGCTCACACATACTTATACTTCCTTTTAGAAAGAACATGAGACAAATGAATAACTCATGCAGCATAGACTTAATATTGATCATTTGACAAAATTTTGTGACATAGGAGGAATCAACAAACTCTCCATAGGGAATAGAAGAATAACCAGTCAAAGGAGTAGACTCTAAGTAACGATTTAAACTTCCTAAAACCATGCTAAACCCAAACCTTGGATGATTATGAAGAGACTGGATGAATAGGATGTTTGTGAACCAATGACCATGTGTGTCTCTCGTGAGCACTAGAGGCAAGTAGTACATGAAAGAGACCATCTTACTAGCAGTCTATAATTAAAATTGGTGACAAAGGAGAGGAAACGACCAATAGGGTATAATGGAATCTAAGACACTGAATGAATCTCAATGTGTGAATAGATTTCTTGTCATCGAACACAATGGAAACCCAACAGTCAATGAAGAATGGAGAGATGTCATATGTTGGGTTTAAGGTCACCTAACAATGATGAAAGTAAGCCCAGGGTGCAACGTAGGAAAACAACTTCATGTGATTTTGAGGTTTACTTGTAAGGGTATGACCGACATGAAAAGTCAATAGTTCTGAGGAATGGCTCACACATACTTATACTTCCTTTTAGAAAGAACATGAGACAAATGAATAACTCATGCAACATAGACTTAATATTGATCATTTGACAAAATTTTGTGACATAGGAGGAATCAACAAACTCTCCATAGGGACTAGAAGAATAACCATTCAAAGGAGTAGACTCTAAGTAACGATTTAAAATTCCTAAAACCATGCTAAACCCAAACCTTGGATGAAAAGGAATCAAGAATTTTTTCTCTGTACAAAGGCGACACGACTGTTGCCGATAGGAGTTAATATTATTTTATTTCTCGTCTTTTTTTTCATATTCAAATAAATGATATGATACAGGAGAGGAATTGAGTGTCGCGAGTAAGGAATTGGTTCCAAGAAGTGGAACATACCTATGCTCAATGAAAATAATCACAAGAGGGACATGCACACTTGGTAGGATGTTTCCTCTACGGGTAAAGGTTTATCAAGTTGGAAAGGATATATAGAATGCACTACTTGGCTGATGCTGAGAATTGGTGGGGAAAAAGTCTTATAATAAGAAATTGGGAGCCAAAATTAGGCTCAACAATGAAATCAAGGCAATGGGATGCAAATACAACTTAACTAAAAAGTGTCTTTTTCATAGATTTAGTCCCCTAGGCCCGAAAAAGTATAAAATATTACTTAGGAGAAATCTTCTAGCCAATGGTGACCAGAGTATTCCTTTTTTGTAAGTATTCTATTTGGTCCATAAAAGGGTTAAACTTATATCAAAATAGTCATCGTTTCAAATCCATTTAACGAGTGTGAAAGAGACAAGTTCACTCAACAATATTTTTTCATATTTTCAGGAGTTAGAAAAGAGATTAACTAAGACTCGATGGGAGTCCCATAAGTAATGGTCAGAATGCGAATGAGTAAGGTCAATGAGGTTCGAATTTAAATTCATATCGAGACTATAAGGGACTCCCAGACCTATGGAGTAACTCTACATGGGAACCAAATGACAAAAGTGTTCTAACTAAGGAACCCATGTTTGGTCGAACTCTATAATTTAATAATGACACTTATAGTAATAGAAATAAGGTTCCATGTTGCTAAAAAATGGGTTCATACCTAGGGAATATGAATCATGGGCATAATATGATGAAAAAATGCAAAGCCGAGTGAAAACCTACCCTATATGCCAATGATGGTAAATACCTGCCGAAGGAACGAATGAGCTGAATAATGATGGAAATCCATGAAACCCTAAACAAAACCACTTAAAAAAAGGTCTTATACTACTCAATTAGTTCATATGGTTTCAAAAAATATAAAATGTAGGGTAAAAAACTATAGAAAGTGGATGAATTACTTTTACAAATAGTAAAAAACAATAAATTTACCATATCATTTGATTTTTTTCACCCACATAGTGTTGTTTAGGCTATTTTACCCACGATATTTCATCAATGATTATGGGATTTATGATCGAAGGAATTGGAAACCATCTGGACCAAGTAAGTTCCGATCCTATCCTCTTCCATTTCAATGGTCTAATTTCAAGATTTAGTGATCATTTTTTTAGTATTAGAGGTCATAATTTGAAAACTAGAGAGTACACGAGTTGTAGTTCATCGGGATATGTACACAACCTCATCTACGTGGGAAAGGAAAATCATTCCCACATGTACAAATCCCTATACACAACTCTCATAAGGGTATCCTACATACAACTTCGTGAGCGAGTGTTTTGATAAAAATGACTCAAAATTTGATGTTTCCTCTGCAGGATGGTTATTGAATGGAGGGAAAGAGAGCATGGGAAGGTTTATGCTAAAAAAATATATGTGAAGGCCCAACAATATTTGAAAATATTTGGTCTCTATAAGTTTTGGTCCATAAAAGGGATCAGGGTCCAAGTGATTTTACTCCAAACACTGATAAACTATTGGGATCCAGAGACCGAGGCATTCAATCTCGATGGGAAACCATTGAGAATTGAAGTGGATGATATCTACTTCAATACATGGTTTCCTCATCGAGGTGAGGTGGTGAATCTCAAAGCCCGAGGGGTTGGAGGTGGGAGGCCTATGGAGGAGTAGATCACCACCTATTGCATTGCAGATATAGAGAAAGTGGGGAGACAACTCCATATTAGGAATATTTACAACCTTATTCTGAAGATCGTCATCCTAGTACTCACACGGATATCATGATCGACCTCATTGCACTAGGCATTGAGGCTGCTCATTTGTTATGCTGTGGAGTTTTTGAGACCCATGGTTTATGATTGGTGCACCTCACTATTGGACAACATGAGAATCAAGTTGACTGATTACAAACTCGGTAGGACGAGGAACTTCGGGCTTACATACATACTGCATATTTTTTTCTGAGAGAGAGTTCCAACTCTAAGCCTGAGACTAGAGATTACTCCACATGATATATGTGATCCATCTGTGTTACAATGGATCAAGGTGATTCAACGTCTAGGAGGTGGTAGGGTGCCAACCCCCTACAATGATGGGTTCTTCCATTAGTGGTGATGACATTTCATCGCAATTGATGAATACCCTTATGAGGGGATAGACTACCGAGGGGAACAAGACATTCCATTTCCACTGGGATCCACCTTTGGAGAGATCTGTGAGAATTTACTTTTATATATTTCATTTTTTTTTTTCAATTTGATAAATGAAAAGAAAAATGAAAATATTTTGGTATGGTATCATGTATTAATGGTTATTTATTTCATGCAGAGATAGGTCCATGAATACCAAACATATATCCATCACATCACTGCAAGGGTCGAGGATATCGTATGGTAGGTGGGGACATAGAGATATTTCTCCATAATGTGCAAAGAAACCTATCTCGTTTGATGCACATGGTTCCTATGGTTCTAGTGGAGGATCTGCTAGAGGTGATGCAGAGGAAGGTGGTGGGTGTACCTCATGCATGGGTGAGGATATTTTGGCATCTTGCAAATTCCATAGGGTGTTAACATGACATGGACCGAGGACCTCAGGAATATATTCCATTTTTATGTGATGTACTGGACATATATGTAGTTTAGGGCTACAAGCCCAGTTTTTTACTATGACACCATATTTTTTGGACTAGAAAGATGAAATATAAAAAATATTTTGGTGTTCGGATTTACTTGAATATATTACAGTGGATGAATGTATGAATGTTTGTTTTGTTTATTTATTTATGTGACAAATTCCAATATAAAGTTTAATTAGCATATGCATTAGATACATGATTAAAACCTCTAGGTATATGATTGTAAGTAATAAAATAAAATTTTGATTACAAAAGTCGTACCTAAAGGAAATGTCAAAGTAGTGTAGGATATATGACCTGCTAACTATCGTTCAATTGAAATACAACTAACGGGGAATCCGGGTGAAATACTAAATATCGAACAACATGTGAAATGACATCGTGCAATATCTCTATAATGACACTATACTCAACCACGTTGTTCATTGATGGATCCAGAAAAATGCCACCTAAAGACACCAGTTGTCACTGGGTGAATTGATAACCCAAGAGGAGGAAGCCATGTTTCGAGTATGACGACTGACACCATATGTGAATCCTAAGAATGTTGAATATTACATTGAGATCTCTCAACCAAGGAAAAACTCAATAAGCAAGTTGGGGACACAAATAATAAAGAGAGAAATATATACACTAACATGCATTAGTAAACAAAGGCCATGCTCGAGCTTAGAGGCTCAAGTATAATAATGTTTAAGTTAGTTCCCATTTATGGGCTCGTCTAGCACATTCCATTCATAATCCTCTAACTCATAGGATCCTTTTTCAAGGACACGTCTCCCGATGTAAGGATCGTGCCACATGGGATAAAAATTTCCTACCCCTAAAGGTTCTTTATCTTGGTCATAGAGACAGACCAAGTCACCCTCATCATATAGCCAGGGAGAGACTGATTTATCGTACTAGACATTAACATGTCATTTATTTTCCTCAATAGCCACAGTGGCATCTCGACATTGCTCATCGATATTCTCTAAGTGTACGGGGAATTATTCGATATCGATCATGTTAGGAAAAATCTCAACCGCAAACTTAAGAGAAGTGATTTCACATTCAATAGGAAGGATCGACTCCAGTTCGTGAACTAACTGAAATGGTGAGAAATCAGTGGAAGTATTTACTATGGTTTGGTATGCCCATAGTGCAGGGTAAAGCATCACATTCTAGTTATTTATTCTGTGTGACTGTATTTAGCAAGATGGTCTTGAGATATTTACTCACAAACTCTACTTTTCCATTTCCCTAGGGATAGTAGGGTGACGAATGATCATGTTGAAACCCTAGTCTAGATGCTAACTCTGTCATTATTTCATTCTAGAAGTGACTTCCATGATCAATGAAAATATCCTTCGGGATTTTGAATCGAGCTACAATCTGATTGAATACAAAAAATGTTGCAGTCTCACCATCAGATATGATGGTAGGCCTGGCCTCATCCCATTTAGTAAAATGATCGACGACCACAATAATGCGATGATGCCCCCAATCGAGGCTAGGTTGCAGTCCATGAAATCCAACCCCCACTTAGTGAAGGGACCGATGGTAATGACCGGGTATAGAGGAACAGGGTGATAGTGCATATTATGAGCAAACACCTGGAAAGGGTCACACTTCATGACTGCTTCAATGCAATCTTTAAAAATTGACAGCCAAAAATAATTGTCTCGCAATATCTTTTGGGTTTTCGCAAGCCCGGACAAGTGAACACCACGTGCCTCGCTATGGAATTCATCAAGGATGGATTCATCCTCCTCATGAGTCAAACAATGGCACAAAATAACATCCACTCCTCGACGATACAACGTGTCATCGATAATGAGGTAATTTTTGTCTTAATTGCGTATACGTTGTTTGTCGTCTCTCAAAATATGTTAGGGAAGCTTTAGAGATTGAAGGTATATTAGAATATCTCTGTACCAGGGTTCCAAAGATGAGATAAGAAATATGTGTTCATATGTGAATGAATCATCATCCAAAATATGCTCATCCTGCCTAGGGAAGTCTGACATCAGTTCTGCAAGAACTAGAAACTTCTTGGATTTTGCAAAGGAAAAATCAAGATCAAATTCCTATAGAATCACAATCCATTTATTATATTTCCCCTCTATTATAAACCATGTAAGGGCATATTGAAACGAAATGATATCAACAACCACGATAGTATTTCAAAGTAAGATATAGTTCCATAATCTCTGAATCACATGCATGGCTTTTAAGGCTAGCTTCTCTATAGGAGAATAGTTAAGTTTAGGACCAATTAGATTTCAGATAAGCTAATAGCTAACATGTTCATGGAGCTCGCCATCTTATTGAACTAGAACCATACCAATTATCCGTTCAGATGTGGAAATATAAAGCAGGAAATGTCTACCATATTCTAAGGGCTTCAACAAAGGTGTCGATACTAATGATTTCTTAAGAGCATCAAAGGACTCTTGAGTTCGCTCATCCCATATGAATGGAGTGTTATTTTTCAAGAGACACATGAAACCATTAGTTATACTATCATAGCTAGATATGAAATAATGCAGGAAGTTATCCTTCCCCTGTAAACCCTAAAGTTGTCAAATATTGCATGGGGGAGGAAATCGAAGTATTTCCTCAACCTTTATAGGATCCACCATGATCCCATGCTCAGAAACTTTGAATCCCAAAAGGTGGCCATACCTAATACAATAGATGCATTTTTTATGGTTCAACTGAATGTGATAATAGTGACATCTTTCAATGTTATTTAAAGGTGAGTGGAATGATCAACCCTCTTGCGAGAGTGAGCAGAGAGATCATCCAGGTATGATTCAACAATATTCTTAATATCATGAAACGTGAAAGTCATGGCACATTGAAAGGTTGCTCCAACGTTTTTAAGACTGAAAGGAATTTTCCAGTATGACAAGGTACCCCAAGGAAAAATAAGAGTCATCTTGTGTTGATATTTGGGTTTAATTTGAATTTAATTATAACCTAAAAATCCATCCATAAAATAAAATACTTTGTTTCCTGCACAATCATCCATAATTTGATCAATAAAGGGAGTGGGGAAGTTATCTTTTGAACATGCTTTATTCAGGTCCCTAAAATTCATACATACAGGGATGGTTCCTTACATCCTATCTATTGGAACGAGGTTGGATACCCATTCGGTCAAAGGAAAAGGGTAGATGAAGCCAGGATTGAGTAGTTTCTCCACCTCTTCCTTAATAGTGGGGGACTTCCTAGGATTTACAACTCTAATTTGTTTTCGAACAAGTTTAGCATTAAGATAAGTTTTAATTTCATGTTCCAAAAAACTAGGGTCGATCCCTGGAAGATTTTCATATGAACAAGAAAATACATCTCAGAATTCCTTGAAGAGATCAGTGTAGTTATGAATTTATTCAGGAAAACAATCTGCACCGATATATACATTTTCAATTTTACCAGGGGTTCGAGAGATGTTGATCATGATGGTAGGAGAAATTTTCTCCATGTTTCCTTCAGCATATATACCATTCATTTCTAACGAAACCATGACATGACCGACCATCTCACTCAAGGTGGACCTAAACACATATTGTTCAATCCATTCAAGTTTTGGGAGAAAATAAAATCTATGATAAAGTACGTATCAAGGTCTATTCAGAAAAGACATGGCCTCTAATATGGCTTCATCCGAAAGAAAAGTATCGTTGAGGAAGTCATGTGAACTAGATGAGTGTGTAACCCATGTGGGATATAAGACAAGATCCACCTCTTATGTCTGCGGGGAGGGAGGATCCATGCCTGCAGTAGCTTCTAGTATAGCTTGATACACAATTTCTATCGTGGATTGTGGCATTTCCATCCCTATGTTTGAATGACCTTCATATGACACATACAGAGAAGGTAGGGTCCATGGGTCATTAAGATATGAAGTATGGAAAGGAACATACCTCAATGACGATGAATACCCATCAGAGATGGCATTAATGTATGATATTGGTGCTGAGAAATTAAAAGTTCCCATCAATGGGGAGTACATAATGACACCAACGTTCTTAGTTTCCTTATGAGAATTATCAATAACGGGGACCGAAGGTCCCATAGATGCAAAAGGAAAATTGGTCAATCGTCACTATCTTACCTTCATGAGTAAAGCATAAAATGCAAAAAAACAATGAAATAATAGCTATGATAGCACCAATATAATTACGCCTGAGTAAAATATTGTAGTCGAGAGGCACATCAACCACCTCAACCTCGAATTCCACATTCTTTCTGCCTAACTGAACCGAAAAATAGGGAAGGATACCATTGGGTATGAAAGAATGTCGATCAAATGTAGTTAACATGGTCATGGATTGGGAAAGGGGAGGAGAGCCAATGGATTTCCAAAAAGAGAGAGACATTATAGTGTCGAAGCGCCTTCATCAATGACAGTACGCTTGATGGTGACATTCATACCCTCCACATAGATCTAAAAGGCCACTTGGTAAGGAAAATGAGGCTTAACATCCATAACATCGAACTTGACAACCTTTGAGCCACTCAAGTCTAGAGATCCTAAAACATATAGCAAGGAATTCCTCTGTGTGGGACATGTCTGGAGCACCTCCAAAGTCGACATTGTGCATGAAGTTTGTCCCAAATCCTCGATAATTGAGTAATTTTGGGCAGATTTGGCATTAGGATTGTGGGTAGAGCACTTAAGGACTCTTTTCAGAATACGAGGTAGATATTTTATCTTATCAATCTGCAAAGGTGTTTCCAGAGAAGGATGATTTGTACCTACAACAGGTTGCGAAGAACCATAATCACTAGTTCGAGTGGATTTACTAACCTCATATTTAACCATATTGACGCATAGATGGATATCATCATGTGCCAAGGGATTTTGACTTCCGTTTGACACACTTTCAATCTTGGAGGATCCTGAGGTTATATTTTGGTTATGTGGAAACGCATTAGTCATCACAATAGGATACTACGCTATGAGCCTTGAGGCTTCCTCAATTTTTGGGCACAAGTGGGTAAGGTGATCATCTTTACAAAGTTTACAAGGAAACTTCACCTTCCTCTTTTCTTTCTTTCCCTCACCAACATTATTATTACGTTCATTATTATTTTCCTCCTTGTCTTTATTATTTTTATTATTCTTCCCACCCTTAATATTACTACCACAAATTTTCATCTTGTTCCCTCGAGGTTGTGGGTTACCATTTGGGTATTTCGACTATACAAGATGCACATCCACCAATTGTGTGGGTGCAGGTGAAGTCGTATCTTGTCCTAATACATATGGGTTAAGAGACAAATATTTCAGCTAGTTCGTCACTAGGTCTGCAATACTCCAGGCCCGAGATTTTGTCTAGGATCATAATTCAACTGTGACGTGTCAGGGATAATTTTGTAGAGAATCCCAAACTGAGCATATATAAGGTCCAATTGTTGGGCTTTGAATATGGCCTCTTCCTCATATGTCGCTCTGGATGTAGAAACATCCTTCGAAATATAAGGCAATAAGGACTTGAGGAACCATTCCAACAGAAACTCTAGAGGAATGTAAGCTTTAATCAACCTCTTCTGTCTACACCACTCTTGAATAAGATCAGAGAGGTGGGTGGCCTTATCTTGATAAAAAGTTGATAAACGTTCTATATTGGCATCGTAACGAACCAACAATTAGAAGTGGTTGAGAAAAACTAGGACCATCTAATTGAAATTTCCATAAGTTCCCTTAGGTAGCTCGATGTACCACTTCACAGCAACCCCCGTAAGGGTGCATTGAAATAGTCTCAAATGAACAAAATCATCATTAATGGAGTTATAAGAGCACCATATGTGAAATTTAGTCACATGATCACCCGGGTCCTCACCAATATTTCCATCAAACTTTGTAATGTCAAAGGGAGGATTGGTAAGGACAGAGGGCCATGAAAAATCATGACACACTGGATCATTCATCAATTTCGATAATTCTAGTAGATTTAACATGGCCAGAAAATGGATTCGGGGTTGCGGCGTCTAAACCCATGCTCCCAAGAAATATTGGTTTTGAGAGATCGTTGGCCAACCAAGTTTGTGGTATACACCATGACCATATTTGATAGGATAATATCCTCCTCCCAATTGATTCATAAAAGGTTGTAAGGGAACCATCCCCGATGAAGTCGTTGGCGAGGATAAAGAAACATGATAAGGGTTACTCATGTGAGGATGTATGTTTCCCCTAGATGAAGGAACTCTATGCTTAGGGTTTCGCATACCAAAAAATTGAATCCCCCCTAATGAAATACCAAATTTTATGGTAATGTTATCCATAATAAAAGAGTTCATAGGAATCAATGTTGTGGAAGAAGAAATCACAGACGATATATAAGAAGTAGAATAACCACCCATTTGAGCATTCTATCCAAGAAAATTGAATCTAAGATTGGGTCTAGAGGAAGGAGGATTTCAATATCTTACTGTGGGATTTGGTTGAGGGATATGACCCCCACAAAACTGGAAAGAAATATAAGGAGGTGTCATTCCCCGAGACCCAAAACTAGGATTCACATTAGACATTGAAATGGATGATGACAAGTGTGAAGTCATGTCTGGAATACCAAAAGAGAAAGGATTAGAGGCCCAAGGAATTGACTTAGTACTATGACTAGGTGTATCACCCAAGAATACAAAAGCATTTGTTCCCATGGGTTGAGTAGAGACCATGGGTTGGGAAGTATTAAGTGAGGTATTCTCCAGAATCCAAACCATTAATGATGCAGGAGTCAAGAGGAATCCACTAACTATAGCATAGGCTATAGTCGAAGGTATTCCTGATACATTCATATCTGACTCAATACTCATGGTAAGATGATCGCGAGTCTGTGAGGTGGAGATATATGTACCATGTTTATTAATTCTACATATTTTATAAGATGCCTTTGATATAGGACCCAAACTTGGTGGTAGATTTAGAATATGAAGAGACCAACGGCGAGGCTGGTCTCACTCCATGATGAATTAAAATGCGTGACACAATAAAAAATCCTAAGGCCAACTAATAATCAAAGAGGAAACTCCTGAATAAAACTAAATTCCAATGCACACAAACATGATATAATGGTGGAAGGGACCTCCTAAGCTAAATAAGGTATGCCTCTCCCAAGAGGGGATGAGATTCCAAAACAATAGAGTGGAGGTAAAAAAACTAGTCATAAGGACCCTCATAGGCTTCACAACATAGTCGGTTTGATTCCTCTGGAGAGACAATTATCCATAAATTTTATGTGTTTTTTGATCCTTATATGACTTAGGGTACCTACAGAATAAATCTTGCAAGTAACCTATGTGGATACCTGTTGAAGGGCGTAAGTGATACACCGTCAACTGGAAGGATAGATCCAGACTAGGGTTGTCTAATTAACTCAAGATGTTAGTTATGATCTATCCTGATGGGTTTAATGGCTCTGTTAGACAACTAGGGTCCTAAAACGGAGAAAGAAATAAGCTACTCTAAAGATATAAATATAATACTATGTACCTGAATCTAATTATTTACAAGTGTTTAAAACATAAATATGAATATGTGATTATGAACAGGGTATTTAAAAATTGCAAGTTTTGGTGGATGTCTTGTGAAATCAATGTTTTTGTAATTTTTTACGAAACAGATAAAGAAAGCACATAATTTTTATATTTTCTGTTTAATAATTTAAAATCTAAGAACTAAAAAAATACTAATAAAACATAATCTGAAACAAGAACAGAATAATAGTCACAGCCAATTTAAATTGTCTTATTTCACTAATAAACTAATAACGAGAATTGAATGCAAATAACACTAACCTAAGATTAGTCTCATACTATATCTATATGCCTGTGCAATCCAAACTTCTAGCTATCTTTCTTGTGAGAGAAATCTGTAATAGGCTTGTGCTAACATCTCCAGAATAAACTCAAGGTGTTTTTGGGAGCAAGGATATAAGAACATAGTAATAAACATATAGATTCAGTGACCTTATAATGATGAATGTTTACAGTAAAAGAAATTTTAATGTGAAGCATTCATATGATACATCAACTTAACATCAAGCATAAATAAATGATATTAAAGTAAAATAACGATCACATATATAATATATGAAAAAACAAGTTATAGACAAAATTGAAGCGTTGAATAAAAAGAAATATTATATGCTAATGAGAATAAAGATGTATAACATATTAATATTCCATAATATAAGAGGAAAAACATAAATGAAACAGTTTCACGCTGGTCTAAAGCCGAAATGTGAACAACTTGTCCATATAGTCTTGGGAATTACATGTCCACAATGCGTTCCAATACAAGATGCCTTCACTAACAAAAGTGAGCAATATTTAAAGTAACCCAGGATCCAAATACTCATATTTCATAGGATAGAATTGAATCTCCCAAAATCAAGTAATATTACAAAAATAGTGGATTGGAAACCACTCATACCAGAGTTGGTTTATTCAAAATTAAATCAATTTTTTTTTAAAACATAAAGAAGGAGAAACTACTAATCCTTTAGGCGTATAATTGAAAATATTTCTTCCAAGTAATTAGTAGCATAATCTCCCATTTCCTGAGAATAGCAAAACAAATTTTATATATTAGAAAAAAAACAATTGCTAATTACTAATTATTATTATTAAAAGGACTAGCTACATAATCAAAGATTCTGTAGCCAGTCTTAATTTTAGTAAATGAAATCAAAAATTCAAATCTACTTATTTCAACTTAGATTATAAAAATAAATGAAATGAAAATAAAACATTTTACCATTAAAAATCAACTAGATAGGGATCAATCAATTTAGGGTTTATAATTGCTTTGACACTGGTCATATTCTTAATGACTATATTCCCAGATCTCTTGATTCATTTCTTCTCCCTTTCTGCATGTACGTTGAGATCAAGGTTTTCATGCTTCAACAGATCATTCTGAGCAGTCAAAGTTTTAATTCGGTCTTGTAAGAGAGGAACGCCGATACAATAACGTTCATCCCAATTGAGACAGCCATCACAGTGTATAGGGGAGATGGCAGATTGACGAGGGACACAATTGACCAAGGGTGCTTCAGTCTTACCTGTTGTTTGCTCCAGATCTTTCCCAATACCCAAGAATCCTTCTTTACCCTTAAGGCATGGTGGTAAATTTGTCACAAAATCATATGGTTCAGTATGAATGAGAACCTTCCTCCTGGAACCCTGAATTTATGGATCTTCCCGAGATAGAAAATCCATCTCATGATCTAAACCCTCATCAAACTTGATTAGATCGATGGAGCTTAGATGAGTATCCTTTCGGTTCCTTAGTTTTCTAGAGATTAGGCGACCAACCTTCTTGTTCTTAAAACCCAAATCTATGCACTATTGTTTTGTTCCTTTACAACGTTTCTTGACATCAGACTTAACATTAACGTTCAAACTAGCATTTTTCAGAGGCAAAAGAGGATCATTTCCATTCAATTAATTAGTCACTTGTTCTAGAGATCTTGCAGGTGAAAACCTACATGATGATCCTTTATCTAGAGGGGTTTTATCAGTAAACTCTAGTCCATTAATTGAATTAACGAACTGTTTTTCAACCACTGGCTTATCTGAGTTAGGGTTTTCAATTAAAAGAGGGTTTGTTGTAGGATCAGTCTTGGCAAAGCCATTCCTTTTCAAAAAAGTATCCCAACTGTCACCTATGGTCGACAGATGATACATCAACAATATTTTAACCAATCCATGGTGGAACAGGCTCGCATTGATACCTTGTTGTTTGTATCACTTGGACATCTTGTAGAGACTCATCAATAGGTAAAAGAGCATATCTAAATCGAAACCTATGAAATTCATAAGAAAACGGATATGGTATAGAAATACCAGCCCATATAGACCTTCACACGTAACAAATTGCTTCAGAATTAACTATAAACTATGCCATATAGGTTTTAACACAATGATAGGAATACCTTTTATACAACAAGTAGTTTTATATGAGGTCATGAACAAATTCCACGGGACTTCTTCTATCCTGGTGTTTTTAAACCATCTCTCGCCCTTTTATGGGAACCTTGTTTCTTTGTTGACAAAATCTTATGTCAATTCTAATTGTATGTCTCCAATCTTATCTCTGAACCCATCAAAAGTTCGTGCGAAAGCTTCTGCTACCTGGAGATTATACCCTTCGAATTTCTTGAGGAATATATCCCAACCATGATCCTTTAATTCCTCAATAGTATCGTCATGGTATAGTAAGGCTTGGCATCCATTCGGCTCTATGCGAACAATAGGTGTCATGACCATTGTAACAAGGATGCAACATAGATCACTCAGAATAGTTTCAGGTTCCAATTGTGTGAGCAACGAAAATAGATCTAAACGAAGAGTGGAAACATGAAAATAACAGAGCCTGCGGGTTATCATAATTCGAATAGTGAGAACGAAAACCATAGGATTCATTGTATTCCTTACCATCTTTCACAATGAGTGCCAAAAACTACAGAGTACAAAACCCTATGCAGATAATGAATATCTTCATTAATGTTTTGAGCCAACAAAGTAAGAAGAAAACACAAGTACAAAAGGCCTGTACTCATTGGTATGAATGTTGATACGACCATTGAAATCATGAGAAGAATATCAAAAATTTACCAAGGCTCTTCATGTATCAAAATAATTTGACAATGAACTATCGAACCATTGAATTCATAACAACCATATTAAAACAAAAAATCGATAATGGATTAATCAACCATTTCATAAGATTTGAATTTCAATTACATATGGATGGATTTTTAAAAGATATTTCTAAGGCACAAAATTATTAAACCAAGCCAAGTTTTATGTTTAATTTATGGTTACAGTCATGAATTAAAAATAAAACAAACGAAAATGAAAAAAATAAAAATTTAATAAGGTAAACTTTAATCCAACAATCATTTCGAATCTCAGAAAAATGTTTACAAATTTGAGGTGATGGAAGCTACGAAAAAGTGTAATATATTTCGATTGTGTTAAATATCAAAAATCATGTGTGGCTTCCAACAATGACGGCGTACTGGGAAAAGCAGTTATCTCTGCATAACCAAAAAATTCATGTTAGGGTGAATAAAAAAGAATGAATTTTTAAGAAACAGTTGACAGCAGGTCAATCATCCTGATCAAAACTCAGAAAATAACATAGTTTAGCATTATATGTGTTTCTATCAAAAATGCAATCTAGTATCAGGTTTTGATTGCAAGCGAAAAAATGTTTAGGAAACCGAATCTGATACTGTTGTCAGGGTCACTGTTGCCTGCAAGCATCCATAGCCTCGACAAGGATGTCATTTAACCCACTCTAACACCTCTATCATGTCCAAGAGTCATCCATTCATGATAAAGAATATCTTTACTTTTGATCAATTCCAAAAGACATACCTGAGAATTTTCTTAAACCCGACATTGCCTTGCTTCCAGTAGGCCTGTTCAGTAACCCGACAAAGTTGCCTTGGCATCATGCATGCATTTACCCGCTACCAGTAGACTTGTTCAGTATCTCGGCTGGTTTACATACACTTCCCACACCTTGCAGTGATTTCAACTCTCTAGAATTTGTTTACAAATTTACAAAAACTTTATGATATTCAAGAGAGCAGGGTGATGATGAAAAATCTCAAATTTTGAAAACAAAACCTGGTCCTTTACAATTTATTTTCTTGTTTAACGAACTTCATGATGATCTAAACATTTAGATTTTTGTTAAGAAACCATCTCAAGGAGAGGAAGGTATAATTGATTTTCTTTCCTTAAAACAGGGACAACGTTAAGAGTTTTATTAATGATAATCGTGTCTTCTCGTAATTTTAATGTGAAACCATGAACATTGTTTTGAACAAAAGTTTACTTCAGTTGATTTGATTTTTAGCATTTACAGCACGGGTGCTTTGAGGAGTCGTCAACTGCTTCTCATGAATAAAAGTTTTGATTTCGCCTTCCACAAATGAAATGGTGACTTGGACATCAGTTTTTGAAAATAAATCAAAATCAAGCAAAATAAAAAGAACCAAAATAAAATAAATAAAAATAAAAAAATAAAAAAAAATAAAAATAAAAATATGTACAAAAGGTGGATCTAAAATAATTAGGTGAAATACCTTTTGAGAGCATGGTCATTCACTGGGAAAGTTTCTGGTTGTCCCTCCAAATTATGCAGATGAAAAGAGATGGGGCCAGATTTTTCATAAATTACAAATGGCCCCAACCACATATTTTGGAACTTGGTGTGTTCCCCTTTTCCCTCATGAGCTTTGTCCCACTTGAGAACCAAGTCTCCAACATCAAAATTCCTATCTGAAGAAGAATTTGAATCAAACCATCTTTTTACAATTTGCTGATGCTGATCCAGTTTTTTCTTTGCTTGTGTTCTCAGTTCCTCTAGTTTCAATAAGGCATTTATTCGATTTTCTAGAGGAGGGCATTCCTGTTCTTGAACATTATGTGACAGTTGTAGAGAAGGAAGTAGAATATGCGGAGGGAGAATTTCTTCTCTTCCGTAAACGAGGAAGAAAGGGGAATTACCAACATAGGCTTTTGGGGTTACCCTATCATCCCAAAGTGCATTATACACTACATTCTGCCAGTTCTTGTGATTTTTTGAAACTGTCCTTTTAATAATCTTTATTAAACTTTTGTTCATTGATTCTTCTAGGCCATTTCCTTGAGGATAGTAGCTTGCAGAATACTTAAGTTTAATCCCTTTTTCCAAAGCAAAAATGTTCATATCAAGGGATGAAAATTAAGAGGTGTTATCAAAGACCAGACATTCGAGAAATGGAAAATCGAGAGATGATATGAGAGTTAAGGAAAGATACTACCTGATTTGTGTTCACCACTTTCAAAGGTACAACCTCGGACCATCTAGTAAAATAATCTGTTGTTGTAAGGATATACTTAGGTTGCTGCGAAGAATAAGGATTAATTTGTCCTATGATGTCAAGGCCCCATTGTTGAAAAGGGGAATCTACAGTAACAGGCTGTAAAGAGAATGCTTCCTTTTTCACCTTTCTTGCAGCCTTTTGGTAGATTATGAATTTACAACACAACGCATGGGTGTCTTTAAAAAAAGTAGGGAAATAGTACCCGGTTCTTAGGACTTTATGAGAAGTGGTATCTCCACCGAAGTGACCACCGACTTCACCTGCATGAAGTTCAGATCGCACTCTTTCCAAATCTTCCTTTTCTAAACAACACAGGAAAACACCATCAAAGTTCTTTTGAAATAATACATCATTTATTAACTAGAAAGATGCAGATTTTAGCCTGAGTGCTCTTCTGTTTTTAGGATCAATATTGCGAGGAGCATATCCATGTATCAAATAAAATTTAATGTTCCCATACCAAGAATTGACAATAACTTGTGTACAACTGATTTATTTTTTGTTATGTTGATTTACAGTTAAGGTGTTGATTTGAATTTCTTGTTCTTCAACTGAAGCAACCACTAGTTTACATAGGCCTTAACCTCTAACAATCTATGCAGGGGTTATTTTGAGGTCATATTCCTGTAATGACGTCATCCAATTTTCTCTTTTCTCACCCATTTCTTTTTGTACTAATAATTTTCTTACAGCTGGGTAAGGAACGATAACCTTGGTTTTGGATTTCAACAGGTATGACTGGAAGTGTTTTACTTCTTTAAAAACATCATATGTCTGTCGATCTACTGTTGGGTAGTTAAGCTATGCTCCTTTGAAATATGATCTCATTAAGGCAATGGGTATCTTATTGCTTTCATCATTTTTCTGTGTTAACACAACAACATAAGATCGGTCGAAAGAAAGGTATAAAGAGTGAAATCCTGAGAAAAATCGGGACTCATCAAGGAAGGGGATTATATTATTTCTTTCTAATTGAATCGAAATCCTGAATTTCTTATGGTCCCCAGTGGTATAAAACATTCTTTTTTATTAAATTTTGTAAGGGTCTTACCATTTTTGAGAAACTTGGGACAAATCTTTTGACAAAATTAATCTTGCCCAAAAAGGATTGCATGGATTTTTTGGAAGAAGGAGAGGGGAGTTTAGCAATAGCTTGGGTTCTTTCAGGGTCAATAATCATTCCGTCCTTAGACACTATGAACCCAAGAATTTTACCTTGCTCCAGTGCAAAGACTGATTTCTTAGGGTTGAGAGATATGCCGAACTTGTAGCATCGTTCCAAGACAACCCTGAGGTGAGACACATGATCTTTCTTGTTTTTAGAGAAGATAGTGACATCATCAAGATAGACCATAACTGATTGGTTAATGAGTCCACAGAAAGAAATATTCATTGCTCTCTAAAAATTGGCATCAACGTTTATCAGTCCAAAAGGAATTTTCATGTAGGCATAAGTGCCCCATGGGGTGAGAAAGATGGTTTTAAGTTGATCTGAAGGAGACATGAGGAACTGGTTGTATCTCGAAAATCCATCTAGCAAGGATAGTCTTTCAGACCCAGATACTTGCCGTAGAATTTGTTCCATTGGAGGAACAGGGTAGTTGTCTTTATCAGATGCTCGGTTTAGGTTTCGAAAATCGACACAAAGTCGAATTTCACCGCTTTTATTCCTTACAGGGACCAGATTAGACACCCATTACATGTGCCTGACCGAGAAAATTATCTTTGCAATTAGTAATTTGTTTAGTTCCTTTTTAACGGTGGGTTCCAATTTAGGGTGCATCTTCCTCAATTTCTGCTGAAAAGGATGAGTCTGGGGTTTGATAGGGATAATATGTTGTATAATGTTAGGATCAAATGTTTTCAAGTCATCATACGTCCAGAAAAAAATGTCTCTAAATTCTTTAAACAATTTTATAAAAGAAGGTCGTTTTTTCTTGGAACAACCTGTTCCCAGATTAATATTCTGAGGATTGTCCCTTGTTCCTAAATTAATCGTCTCATAAATCAAAGAAGAAATGTTCGTTTTATAATTTAGTGTCCCTCTAAATTTATCATGGAAGTCTTAAAAATTCTCTAGTCTTACAACAGATCTGGGGATAGAGTTTACCAGATCAAATGTCAATTCAGGAGATCAAGGATCAGATATTACCGTGAAATTTTGGAGGTTCTCATCATGAGTACATTCATCAATAATTGCACCTTGGAAGGTGTCTTCCACGTGCAGAAAGTTGATGATTTGTTGGTCATCATCGAATACTCTCCAGTTTTTGATGTTATCCGGGATCGACGGCCTAAACAACAATTCAATTGAAAACGAATTAAGGGAAATACCTTCAGCGGCCAATAGTTTAGAAGAAACACTAGCCAATAAATCATCTTCTAAATTACTTAATCTAGGAATGGAATTTATGTTAAATGATGAAAATTTTTGCATCAAACTCCTTAACTTGGTTTTGTAGCTTTTCATATGTGGTGATAAGAAATGCATGGCATTTATTACCTACCTAAAAACAATTTTTGAATCACCAAATACCATCAAATTTCTCACTTCCATATCCAAAGCTTTCCTAAGTCCTTGTAGAAGTGCTTCATACTCAACAGTGTTATTACTGCACTCAAGATCTAGTTGAAAAGCAATAAAAGTCTTATTACCTGCAGTATCGATGACCACACAACCTGCACCTTATCCTTCTTTGAATTTGTATCCATCAATGTAAAATGAACATATTTGGGCTTCACCAGTAGTACTTAGCATACTTGGAAAATTTGATGTCTGAGTATATGTCATAACTTCTGATTACTGCCCAGTATCAGTAATCGAAGAAATTTCGTTCATGAAATTACCAAAGAAGGTATTCATTCCATGTGTTTCAAATGAGTTTGAAGATGTAACGAAAGATTCATTTGGATCATTTAGATCTGTTACAGTATGCTTCGGATAACATTCTTTGTTTATCCTGATTTTATTTGGCTGTCCATTTTCAGGAAACCACAAATGAGACCAATCTGTGGAAAATTAGTAACCATGCAGTTGTTTTGACCAGTCCCTTCTTAAAAAAATACCATAAACTTCAGGGATATCCACAACGATAATGTCAATTATCTTATGAACCTTGGGATTGGAAGATAATCTAACCAGAACATTCTTAAGCTCACCAATTACCTTAACGTTTATTCGATCTAGCTGAATGATTTTGAGATCGGAAGGCTTAACTTATGCATTACTTTTTTGAAAAACAGATAGAGGCATCACATTTAATGATGAACTAGAATCGACCATACAATTATGTACATTCCTATTAAAAATTTCAAAGGTTAACAAAAAAAGGTGAGACATTTTTTCTAGTGTTAACAACATAATTCTGTGATTTTTAGTTGTTGTCCCTAAAACAACTTTATCTACACTTGCTATAGTTTTTCCTTCTAAATCCATGTTATTTGGAAGTTCAGATGTCGTTTTAGTTGGGATTTTTTTGGTTGTATTTGAATTGATTTATGCTGATTTAATGCTGCTAGAATTGTTGTTTTTACTGTTTTTAGTGATACTTTGAAGCATTTTCTGCAAAATAAGGGAAAATTTCAGCAGCTCAAAAACAAAAATATTAGCTCTTAGTTTTTTTAGATCTTCAATCAAATCGTATTCTAAAACTGGGGGTGCTAAGATTTATTTATTTTCATCTTTCTTTGACTATTTTGGAAACAAATTTTTATTCACTTTAAAAGGGAGTTTGTTTTGCGTTTTGCTTCTTGTTGTGTAGGGGTGAAGAATTTCAAAATTTTCTTGGAAGATATAGTCCAATAAGTGACCAAAGACATTGCGAGATGATTCCTCTCATTCTGGTACTTCTTCCTCAAATACGTCTTCAGAACTTTCAATAGGGGTAGAAGAAGAATTATCATGTGCTTATAAGATGGTTTGCAAAGCGTACTGTAAAATTTCAAAATTTAGACCTTATGTGGTTGGGTTTGGCCAGTTGGGAGGAAAAGGTTTTCTAAAAGGAGGTTTAAAACTTCCTTTCCTTGTTGATGCCTCCTCCATTGATCTCTTTAAGTCAACGACCTGATTGGACAATTTTTGGAAAGCTTTCTACAAGCTTTCTAAGTCTAAAGTTTCTGGCTGATTGTTAGTTTGAGGAGGCCTAGTAAGGATCTCTATTTTATTTTTCGAGGGTGAAGTTGTTTCAACTTCAATATTAATATTTTCTTTTAAGATTAATATATAATTTTCAATTTGGATTTCCTCCTTTAAGGCTTCTAACAATGTGTTCTTTTTAGACCTTTTGACCCATATGGCTATATTATTGTGTAAGGATTTAGCATAATATGCAACGATCAAACTTCAGCGGGCATCGAATCTGCAGGGATATTATTCTTTAAAGTAATAAATATTTGGTTAAAGTATTTGAATTTTTCCTTAGGATTCATTTTTAGGCTGGAGAGTTCCATAACTAATACTTTAGGAGATTTATCAGCTCAAGATTTTTCCAAGAAAAAAGTTTCAAACTTGTCCCAAGAGACGATGGTTTAGGGTTGTTGAGAGAAATACCATGTGGAGGCATTTCCCTCAAAAGTATAAGGAAATAATTTGCATACTACATCCTCGTGTTCAACACTTCGGAGTCTAATGGCCAACATAAATTTTTTGATGTGATATTCAATGGATTGTTTGGAATCCAGATCAAATTTAGGTAACCATTTCTCCGTATGTTTTGGTAATGGGTGGTGAAGTCCGGGTACAACCATGGCATCCTAATCCAGCCAAGGTCTGGAAGGATTGTTTTGGTTTCCATGGGAGTTGGTGGTGTCGAAGGATGAGATGGTTCTGATGAAGAACTGCCTTCATCTAAATATTCTCCTCTCGAAGAGGATGGAGATGAACCAGGTGAGGAAGGTGGGATACCATATCCTCCATCTCCAAGGGTAGGTCTTTTGAGAAGATTGGTAGTATTATCACCTAAAGGGTTTTGGAGTATACCAGTGCCTTGAATTTTTTCTTGGATATCCGAGAAATCTAGGGGTTGATTAAGTGGTCTACCAAGTTGTCTGATACGAGATAAAGTGCTATGTGTTCTTATGAATGATTGACGAACAATTTCTTGGACGTCGGCCCCGTGAGGAACTGGTGTCACTGGTTCAACGGGAATCTCAAGGTTATCGTTTGAGGTAGTTTCTATTTCAAGTGTAACATTGTTGTCTGAGCAACTACGAGTTATGAAAGGGGACAAATTTTGTAGGGGAGGAGTCTTGCGACCTCCACGTGCCATCAATTGAATTCAATCCCTCTTTCTAGCACCATTTGTTAACGGGCGTAAGTGACACACCGTCAACTGGAAGGATAAATCTGGACCGAGGTTGTCTAATTAACCCAAGTCGTTTGGTATGATCTATCCTGACGGGTTTAATGGCTTCGTTAGCCAACTAGGGTTCTAAAACAGAGAAAAGAAATAAACTACTCTAAAGATATAACTATAATACTATGTAAATGAATCTAATTATTTACAAGTGTTTAAAACATAAATATGAATATGTGATTATGAACAAGGTATTTACAAATTGCAAGTTTTGGTAGATGTCTTGCGAAATCAATGTTTTTGTAATTGTTTATGAAATAGATAAAGAAAGCACATAATTTTTATATTTTCTATTTAATAATTTAAAATCTAAGAACTCAAAAAATACTAATAAGACATAATTTGAAACAAGAACAGAATAATAATCACAGCCAATTTGAACTGTCTTATTTCACTATAAAACTAATAACGAGAATTGAATGTGAATAACACTAACCTGAGATTAGTCTCATATTGTGTCTATATCCCTGTGCAATCCAAACTTCTAGCTATCTTTCCTAAGAGAGAAATCTGTAACAGGCTTATGCTAACATCTCCAGAATAAACTCAAGGTTTTTTTGGGAGCAAGGATGTAAGAACAGAGTAATAAACATATAGATCCAGTGACCTTATACTGATGAATGTTTACAGTAAAAGAAATTTTAGTGTGAAGCATTCATATGATACATCAACTTAACATCGAGCATAAATAAATGATATTAAAGTGAAATAACGATCACAGATATAATATATGAAACAACAAGTTATAGACAAAATTTAAAGTGTTGAATAAAATGAAATATTATATGCTAATGAGACTAAAGTTGTATAACATATTAATATTCCATAATATAAGAGGAAAAACATAAATGAAACAGTGTCATGCTGGTCTAAAGATGAAATGTGAACAACTTGTCCATATAGTCTTGGGAATTACATGTCCACAATGCGTTCCAAACCAAGATACCCTCACTAACAAAAGTGAACAGTATTTAAATTAACCCAGGATCCAAGTACTCATATCTCACAGGATAGAGTTGAATCTCCCAAAATCAAGTAATATTACAAAAATAGTGGATTGGAAACCACTCATACCAGAGTTGGTTTATTCAAAATTCAATCAAAATTTTTATAAAACATAAAGAAGGAGAAACTACCAATCCTTTAAGCGTATAATTGAAAATATTTCTTCCAAGTAATCATCAGCAAAATCTCCCATTTCTCAAGAATAGCAAAACCAATTTTATATATTAGAAAAAAAAACAATTGCTAATTACTAATTATTATTACTAAGAGGACTCGCTACAAAATCTAAGATTTTGTAGCCAGTCTTAATTTTAGTAAATGAAATAAAAAATTCAAATCTACTTATTTCGACTTATATTACAGAAATAAATGAAATGAAAATAAAACGTTTTACCATTAAAAAGAAGCTAGAGAGGGATCAATCAGTTCATAGTTTATAATTTCTTTGACACTGGTCATATTCTTAATGACTATATTCCCAGATCTCTTGATTCGTTTCTTCTCCCTTTCTGCATGTGCCTTGAGATCAATGTTTTATCGCTTCAATAGATCATTCTGAGCAGTCAAATTTTTATTTAGGGCCTGTAAGAGAGGAATGCCAGTATAGTAACGCTCAACCCAATTGAGACAACCATCACAGTGTACAGGGGAGATGGAAGATCGA
Organism: Picea sitchensis; assembly: GCA_010110895.2. Taxonomy (NCBI): domain Eukaryota; kingdom Viridiplantae; phylum Streptophyta; class Pinopsida; order Pinales; family Pinaceae; genus Picea; species Picea sitchensis. Next base: position 925,140 of record SNQJ01S0001295.1, on the reverse strand, counting down.
TGAGGGACATAATCGACCAAGGGTGATTTAGTCTTACCTGTTGTTTGCTTTAGATATTGCCCAATACTCGAGAATCCTTCTTTACCCTTAAGGCATGGTGGTAAATTTGTCACGAAATCATATGGTTCAGTATGAATGATAACCTTCCTCCTGGAACCCTAAATTTATGGATCTTCCCAAGCTATAAAATCATCTACCTCACTATATGAACCCTCATCGATCTCGATCGAGATCATATGAGTATCCTTTCAGTTCCTTAGTTTTCTAGAGATTAGGAGACCGACCTTCTTCTTCTTGAAACCCAAATATGTGCACTATTGTTTTGTTCCTTTACAAAATTTCTTAACATCAGACTTAACATTAACGCTCAAACTAGCATCGTTCACAGGAACAAGAGGATCATTTCCCTTCAATTCATTAGTCACTTGTTCTGGATATCTTGCAGGTGAAAACCTACATGGTGATCCTTTATCTAGAGGGGTTTTATCAGTAAGCTCTGGTCCATTAATTGAATTAATGAACTACTTTTCAACCACTGGCTTATCTAAGTCAAGGTTTGAAATTAAAAGAGGGTTTTCTATAGGATCAACATGGGTGAAGCCATTCCTCATAAAATAGGTCTCCCAACTGTCACCTATGGTCGACAGATGATACATCAACAATATTTTAACCAATCCATGGTGGAACAAGCTCAAATTGATACCATGTCGTTTGTATTGCTTGGAAATCTTGTAGAGACTCGTTAGTGGGTAAAAGGGCATATCTAAATCGAAACCTATTAAATTCATAAGAAAACGGATATGGTATAGAAATAACAGCCCATATTGACCTTCACATGTAACAAATTGCTTCAGAATTAACAATAAACTATGCCATGTAGGTTTTAGCACAGCGATAGGGATACCTTTTATACAATAAGTAGTTTTACGGGAGGTTATGAAAAAATTCCACGGGACTTCTTCTGTCCTGGTGTTTTTAAAACATATCTCGCCCTTTGATGGGATCCATATTTCTATGCTGACGAAATATTCTGTCAATTCTAATTGTATGTCTCCAATATTAGCTTTGAATCCGTCAAAGGTTCATGCGAAAGATTCTACTACCTAGAGATTATAACCTTTGAATTTCTTGAGGAATATATCCTAGCCATGATCCTTTAGGTCCTCAATAGCATTGTCATGAGATAGTAAGGCTTGGAATTCATTCTACTCTATGAAAATGATGGTTTCCATGACCATTGTAACAAGGATGCAACAAAGATCACTCAGAATAGTTTTAGGTTCCAATCGTGCGAGTAACAGAAATAGGTCTGAATAGAGAGTGGAAACATAAAAATAGAAGAGCCTGTGGGTTATCATAATTCGAATAGTGAGAACGAAAACAAGAGGATTCATTGTATTCCTTACCATATCTTGCAATGAGTGCCAAAAACTACAGAGTACAAAACCCTATGCAGATAATGAATAGCTTCATTAATGTTTTGAGCCAGCAAGGTAAGGCGAAAACAAAAGTACAATAGGTCTGTACTCATTGGTATGAATATTGATTCAACCATTAAAATCATGAAAAGAATAGAAAAAATCTACCAAGTATCTTCATGTATCAAAACAATTCGACCATGAACTATCGAACCATTGAATTCATAACAACCATATTAAAACAAAAAAATGATAATGGATTAATCAACCATTTCATAAGATTCAATTACATATGGATGGATTTTTAAAAGATATTTCTAAGGAACAAAATTATTAAACCAAGACAAGTTTTATGTTTAATTCATGCTTACAGTCATGAATTAAAAATAAAACAAACGAAAATGCAAAAAGAAAAAAATTAATAAGGTAAACTTTTATCCAACAATCATTTTGAAACTCAGAAAAATGTTTAAAAATTTGACGTGATGGTAGCTATGGAAAAGTGTAATCTCTTTTGATCGTGTTAAATATCAAAAATCATGTGTGGCTGCCAAAAATACCTAGGTCAAGAAATTAAAGTCACCAAGGTATAACCAATTCTATGGAAAACAATCATAGGTCCAGTCCACCATATGGGTAGGGTAGAAAAGCCGGAAATCTTGAAAGAACTACCTCTAAAAGACGTAAAGCCACTAGAGAGACCCCCAAATATGAATAAAACCCCAAAAATATCTTTGACGCTAGGAAGGTATTAGCGGGATATCTATGCAATCAAATTCATGCAACCTCATGCTTAACTATGGTGTGAGTGGAGCCTCCCGAGGACACTAATTACACAATGGGTTTAACCACTCCTTGGTTAGACAAATACATTGAGTTTTATATCCTTGGATAAGTATAGTCACAAAATCATATTCCAAGGCCCTAGGTCCTACACTTGTTTGTGTACCCTGGAAAATAAAATTGTTTCTAATAAATTTTAATTATTAAACATTAATTTTAATGGCTTATGCTTACTCAAGAGGTGTGATTGTGAAACTGATGGTATAATAAATCAATATATATATATAAATAGGGAAATATAAAAACACTTCTAAGTAATAGTCTTTATTTTCAAAGATATGTTGTGATTCTAAATGGTGTTCCTAGAATTCAATCTATATAATTTGAATGAAGTGAAATATTTCCAAACCTACCAAAACTAATGTAATGCATCCAAACATGCAAATGCTTTGAATAAAATGCAAAAGGGAAAAATATTTTTATATTTTCAATATAATGAAATGAAAATGCAAGGATTGAATAAACAGCTTCTCATGAAGACCCTACTACAAGAACAAAGAGACAAACCAAGAAGGACAATAAGAAGTGACTACCCAGACCATAGTGCAAGGACAACAAATGAGAAAAATGACAAGAAATTATTTCTCCCAAAATATTTACCAATAACGTAGCTGCCTATCACTTTGTAGGAACTCAACAGTCAAGATAGGGACCAAAGAATTCTCAAAAACCAACAAAATTCACCCAGAAAACACTAAACTCAGCTAAAACGGCTCATAATATAGTGTACATGACTACTCAAGGAATAAAGGCATATGTACGCGCCCTAAAGTCAGACATCTCACGTATGTATGCAACTGTCAAGGGAAAACCCATGTATGCCAAAGAAGACACTTCCTAGGCAAGGGTTAGGCCAATAAACTCACATACAAAGCAAAATAAAGGTTGTCAAGCAACAAGTGATATAGAAAATCATTAAAATAGAGAGAAATAAAGGAGAAAAATCACCCAATACCCCAATAGGGATATCATCCCTAGCAAAGTTTCCAATTCTGTTATGAGGAAAATCTCTATGCAAAGGGGTAAATCACAATAGATGGAACGAAACCCAAAAATAAACTCTAAACTCAAGTATGATAAATAAATTGAAATGATAACAAGAGAAGGCTAGAAGCCTGCCTCGTCCGGACATCCGAAGAATACCACGGTTGATCTCAAAAACAAAATCTTGATTCCTACAACTTGTCCTCAACAATCAATATATACAAGAATATAGAAATCATATAGAATGTTAGAATATAAATTAGCACAATCTATTAACATGTATAAAAAATATTCCATGGAAAGTAATGTAAATATTTGCAACATATAATTGGACGAGAAAAGAGTATTTCTATTAATGTAATCAATAGAAGTACATTGGTGAAATTTTTTTGTAACGACACATATCAGAATCAGGAAACTAAGTCCCTCTAGCTAGGTCTTCACCACTTCAATCCTCCACAAAGGCAAGTTCTCAAGTAGTAGGAGTAATTGAGTTTCTCCTTCTCAAGATAGGAAGAGATTAGGGGATGAACAAAATAAGTTTATACTTTCAAGGACAAAGGGATGAAAACTATTTATGAAGTGAAATTTCTCCAGAGTGTCTTTTCTCTTAATGATGTGTGTATTCAAGGCTTGTATATGGCTCAATTTATATCCTCCAAATGGAATTGAAGGGTAGAGTCAGAGAATTTCCAGTATCTGGAAGGTCAAGGATCATGGACCTCGTGACATGGCATGAAAATCCGACATATTTTTATTTTTTGAGCATAAACCCCGATGTATGTTGGGTGTAATGGAGAAACCTACATATACACAAGTTGTCTAATTGTGGTCCGTGTATATGTGAAAATTTTTTAATTTTTTACTCTGGGATGAACAAAAAGGGAAACTTGAGTCTCTAGAGGGAAAAGGAAGGCCATCAAATAAAGATGCATGGAGTGTGGAAATTTTTTCTATAACAACTCTATCATCATTTCATTCTGGAAGTGACTACCATGATCAGTGACAATCTCCTTTGGGATTCTGAACCGTGCTATAATTTGATTGAAAAAAAAAATGTCATAGTCTCACCATCATATTTAATGGTAGGCATGTCTTCAATCCACTTATTAAAATAATCCATGACCACGATAATATGATGGTGACCCCCAGCTGAGGCTGGGTTGCAGTCCATGAATTCCACCCCGCACTTGATGAAGGGAATGGTGATAATGACTAGGTGAAGAGGGGCAGGGTGCGAGCATATATTATGAACAAACACCTAGCAAGGGTGAAACTTCTTGACCTCTTATATGCAATCTTTAAAAATTGAAGGCTAAAATAACCAGCTTGCAATATCGTTTGGGTTGTCGCAAGACCAGATAAGTGACCACCACATGCCACACTATGGTATTCATTGAGAACGAATTCATCCTCCTCGTGAGTCCAATAAAAACACAAAATAACAATGAAAAATAACATCCACCCCTTGACGATATAACATGTCACTGATAATGAGGTATTTTTTGGCATGATGACATATATGTCATCATTCATCTCTCGAAATATGTTGGGGAAGCTTCATAGTTTGAAGGTAGATTACAATATATCCATACCATGGGTCCGAAGATGAGATAATTAATATGTTTTCATTAGTGAATGAATCATCATGAAAAATATCCTCATCCTTCCTAGGGAAGTCTGACATCAATTCCACAAAAGATGGTGATTTCTGGGATTTCGCAGAGGCAAAATCAAGATCAAAATCCTATAGAATTATAATCCATTTATTGTATTTCCCCCCTATGATACGCCTTGTAAGGGAATATTGAAATGGATTGATATCAACAACCATGGTAGTCTTGCAGAGTAATATAGCGTGATGTAATCTTTGAACCGCATGCACAACTGTTAAGACTAGATTCTCTATGTGAGAGTACTTAAGTTCAAGACCAATTAGATTTTGGATAAGGTAATATATAATTTTCTCATGGAGTTTTTCATCTTCCTAAACTAGAACCATACCAATCATCCCTTTGGACACCACAACATAAAGAAGAAAATATCTACTATAGTTTGGGGGCTTCAACAGAGGTTTCGATCCTAAGGATTTCTTAAGAGCATGAAAGGACTCATGGGCTTACTCATCCCATATAAATGGAGAATCATTTTTCAAGATATGCATGAAACCCTTAGTTATATTGGCATAGTTAGCTACAAAACAATGCAGGAATTTATCCTTCCCCTGTAAACCCTAAAGCTATCGAACATTGAACGAGGAAGGAAATTGAAGTATTGCCTCAACCTTCCTGGGGTCCACCATGATCCCATGCTTAGAAACTATGAATCCTAAAAGGCAGTCAGACCTAATGCAAAAGATGAATTTATGAGGATTCAACCAAATGTGATAGTAGTGATATCTTTCAAATACTAGTCGAAGGTGAGTTGGATGATCAACCCTCTTACAAGAGTCAGCAACGAGATCGTCTATATATACTTCGAATATATGCTTAAGGTCGTGAAACACGAAGGTCATAGAACGTTGAAAATTATCTCCGATGTTTTTAAGCCCGAAAGGAATCTTCCAGTACACAAATGTACCCAAAGGAAAAATGAAATTGTTTTATGTTGATCCTCAGGTTTAATTTGAATTTGATTATAACTTGAAAATATATCCATAAAATATAATACCTTACTTCCAATAGACTCATCAATAATATGATCAATAAATGGAGTGGGGAAGTTGTCTTTAGGACATGATTTATTCAGTTCCCTAAAATCCATACATACACGAAAATTTCTTGCTTCTTATCTATGGGAACGATATTGGATAGCCATTTTGTCAATGGAACTGAGTAGATGAAGCCATCATTAAGAAACTTCTCCACCTATGTCTTAATAGCGGGGGCCTTCCTAGGATTTACAGCCCTAAGTTTTTGTCGAACAAGCTTATCATTCAGATACATTTTGTTTTCATGTTCGACAATACTGGGGTTGATCCCTAGCATCTCTTCACACGACCAAGAAAATACATCTCAGAATTCCTTAAAGATATCGATGTAAATATTAATTTCTTTAGGAAAACAATTTGCATTGATATATACATTTTCGATCTTACCAGGGGTTCGATAAAAGTTGATCATGAAAATAGGGAAAATGTTCTCCATGTTTCCTTCAACATATATACCATGTGTATCTAATGGAACCATGGCATGACCAACCATCTCAATTCAGGGTAGACATAAAATCATCATGTTCAATCCTCTCAAGCTCTGGGACAAAGTAAGATCTACGATGAAGGTTGTCCCAAGTCCTATCAGGACTAAGAATGGCCTCTAATATGGCTTCATCCGAGGGTAAAGTATCATCAAGGAAGTCATGAAAACTAGATGAGTGTGCAACCCATATGGTCTCTAAGACGATATACACCTCTTTCGTTTGCAAGGAGGAAGGATCCAGGTCTGTAGTAGCTTCTTTTATAGCCTAATTTGCAATGTCTATTGCAGACATCGACATTCCCATTCCGATATGTGATTGACCTTCATACGGCATAGTTGAAGAAGGTAGGTTCCATGGGTCATTAATATATGAAGTATGAAAAGGAATGGACCTCACTAACGATGAAGGCTCACTAGATATGGAATTACTGTACGAGATTGGTGTCAATAAATTAAAAGTTCCCATCAAGGGAGAATACATTTCAACACCAACATTCTCAATTTCCTACTAAGAATTATCAATAATGGGGACTAAAGGTCCCACTGATGCAAAAGAACTAGGATGCGCAAAGAAAATTTGGTTGATCATCACAATCTTCCCTTCATGAGGGAAGAAAAAAACAAGGAACAATGATGCCACAATGGTTGTAATAACGTAAGTCCAATTATTCACAAGTAAAATATTTTAGTCAAGAGGTGCTTTAACCATCTCAACCTCGACCTCCAAAGTCTTACCGCCTAACTGGACCAAGAAAGCGGGAAGGATACCATGGGGTCTGAAAGAATGTCCATTGAAAGGAGTTAACATGGTCATGGATTGGGAAAACGACGGAGAGCCAATGGATTTCCAATAGGATAGATGCATTACGGATGTCAAATCTACTTCATCAATGACAGTACATTTGATGGTGATATTCATACCCCCCACATGGTAAGGAAAGTGATGCTTGACATCTACAACATCGAACTTGATTACCTTTGAGCCACTTGCATATAGGTCTACCAATGCAAATAGCAAGGAATTCCTCTGTGTTGCACACATCTAGAGGACCTCCAAAGCCAACATCACACATGGAGTTTGTCCCAAATCCTCGACAATCGAGTAATTTTGGGGCGCTTTGGAATTAGGATTGTGAGAATATATCTTAAGGACTCCCTTTGAAATGTGAGGAGGAGGTTCAATATTATCAATCTGCAAAGGTATTTCTGGAGGAGGAGGATCTGGAACTGCAACATGTTGTGAAGAACCATAATTGTGAGTCCTAGTGGCTACACTAACCTCAGATCAAACCATATTGATGCATTGATGGCCACCATCATGTGTCGAGGGATTTTGACCTCCACACGATGTATTTTTGGTGTTGAATCTCTCAGGGTCATATTTTGATTATGTGGAAATGAATTTGTCAGCACAACAGGTTCTTGCGCTATGAGCCTTGAGGATTCCTCGATTTTGGGGCACAAGTGGGTAAAGTGGTATTCTTTACAAAATTTACATGGAAACTTCACCTTCCTATTTTCTTTCTTTCCCTCACCAGAATTATTATTATATTTATCATTATCATGGTCGTCCTTGATTTTATTATTATTATTATTATTCCCACATTTATGATTATTATTACAATTATTCCTCTTGTTCCCTCCAGGTTGTTGGTTACCTTTCGGGTTCTGAAACCACAGGATATATATAGTTTTCGACTGGGTGGGTGAGGAAAAATTCGTATCTTTTCCTACTGCAGAAAGGTTAAGAGAAAAATCTTTCAGTCGGTTTGTCACCTGGTCTGCAATCTTGACGTTTACAGAGCCTATGATGTCATTGGAATGAGCCTCAGGATTTTGTCTAGGATCGTAATTCGACTGCGGTGCATCATGAATAATTTATTGGAGCATCCCAAATTGAGCATAGATAATATCCAAGTGTTGGAATTTATAGATGGCATATTCCTCATATGTCACTCTGGATGTAGAAACATCCTTCAAAATGTAATGAAATAGGTATTTGAGGAACCATTCCAACATAAACTATAGAGGAATGTGATCTTTAATCAACCTCTTCTTTCTCTTCCACTCTTGAATATGATTTGAGATGTGGGTGGATGTATATTGATGAAAACTCGATAAACATTCTATGTCGACATTATAACGAATCGAAAATTGGAAGTGGTTGAGGAAAACCAATACCAGCTCATTGAAAGTTCCATAAGTTCCCCTAGGTAGCTCGATCTACCATATCATGGTGACCCCCATAAGGTTGCATTGAAATAGCCTTAAATGAAAAGAATTATCATTAAGGGAGTTAAACGAGAACCATAGGTGAAAGGTAGTTACATGATCACATGGATCCTCACCAGTATTACCCTCAAACTTTGGAATGTCAGAGGGAGTCTTGGTAGGGATGGAGGGCCATGATGGATCATAATGCACTAGGTCGTTCATCAATTTTTACAAGTCTATAAGATTTAATGTGGCCAAAAAATTGAACCATGGTGGTGGCGTTTGGGGCCAAAATCCCGAGAAATACTGGTTTTGAGAGATCACGGGTCAAGAAGGGTTATGGTATACACCATGGCCATGTCTAGTAGGATAATATCCTCCTCCAAAATGATTCATAAAATGTTGTAATGGAATCATCCTCGAGGAAGTTGCTTGCGAGGAGAAACTGATATGATAAGGGTTACTCATATGAGGATATATGTTTCCCCAAATGAAGGAAATTCATGCGGGGGGTTTCCCATACTAGAAAATTAAATTATGCCTGATGAAACACTAGTCTACGTTATAGGAAGATTTTCAATAAGAAAAGTGTTTGTATGAATTCACACTATGGAATAAGGAATGATGGATGGGATATAAGAAGTAAAAGGACAACCCATTTTTGCACTCCACCCTATAGGATTGTAGCTATGATTGGGTCTGGAAGAAGGAGGATTCCATATTTCTATTATGGGAGTTGGTTGAGGGATATGACCCCCACTAAACGTGAAAGGAGTATGGAGGTGTCGTGTCCTTAGACCCAAAACTAGGATTTACGTTAGATGTCGAAACAAAGGATGACAAGTATGAATTCATATATGGCATACCAAAAGAGAAAGGATTAGAGGCCCAAGGAATTGACTGAGTACTATTATTAGGTGTACCACCCAAGAATACAAAAGGATTTATCCCCATGGACTGAGTAGAGACCATGGGTTGGGTAGTATTAAGTGCTCGAGATTCACTGAAATCCAAACAATCAATGATGAAGGAGTCAAGGGGACTTCACTAACCATAGCGGAGGATGGAGTTGAAGGGATTCTGGATACATTCATATCGGACTGAGAACTCATCGTAGGATTGTCGTGATATTGAGAGGTTGAGATGTATGTACCACATTTATTAACTCTACACCTTTTGGGAGGCAGCTTCAGTAACAAACCAAACTGTGGTACCGAACTCAAAATACGATGAGACTAGTGGGGAGGCTGGTCTTGCTCCACTATGACTCAGAAATCACAATGCAAAACATAATCCTAAGGCCACCTAATGAACAAAGAGAACACTCCTGAATAAAACTAAAGTTCAATGCACACAAGAAGGATATGATGATTGAAGGGACCTCCCAAAATAAAGAAGATATGCATCTCCCAAGTGTTGGAGTTACTTCACACACACCTAGGATTTATTTTTCCTAAGGTTATTCCTTGTTTATTAGTCATAATTAGTCATTATTCAGTCTCCTATATTTTAGGGGATAATATTCCACCTGGAGAATATTCTCTTACAGTTGACACTTTAGTTTGACTAGTTGAGTTGAGTTTAGATGTTTCATTGGTTTTGTCACCATGCAACATTGGGATCATCACCAACTCACTACTCTTTGTTCAGTCAGTTAACTGAAGACTAGTTGACTAGTTAACTCAGCTAGGTGGCATTTCACTCACGTAACTGTCTAAGAGACTAGACTAGGTGGCAGTTTACTCTTGTAAATGTTGGTGTGTTTCCAGATCAATCTAGACCACCACTATGTCTCATTAGTTACTCATTTATCCTATATATATTGTAAATTATTCACTCTTTGAGTGTGGAATACAGTTAATGAGAATTCTTTCATTCTTTCTCTCCTTCTTCTTCTTTCTTCTATTATCTCTGCAAATGTGTGTATCATTGTTTAGCTAGATCTATTATGTGCAGGTTCAACACATTTACACCAAGAGGGGATGAGACTCTCGAACAATAGAATGGAGGTAACATAATTAGTTATAAGCACCCTCATGGGATTCACAACACATTCAGTTATATTCCTCCGAAGAGAACATCATCCATAAATATTGTGTGGTGTTTGATCCCTATATTACTTAGGTTACCTGCAGAATAACCCCTACAAGAAACCTATGTGGATACCTAGGTCAAGAAACTATGGTCACCACGCTGTAATTTTTCGGTGTAGGACTATTTTGAGGAAATACTATTTTTGGAGGATAAAACCCATAATTGAAAAAAGACAATGAGAAGGAAAAGACACACGTGTGAGGAAAGTATGCAGGGCGTGCATGCAGGAAAACCTAAACACATTAGGGTTAGGGTTTTTTAAGGATATTTTGATGGTTGATGAGCTAAAAACTAGTATAAATAAGTACCTAGGAGGTCTAGGTTGAGGTTGCTAAGTTTTTGTCTTTTTAGTCAAGGAAACTATTGTAATATCGGATACCATTTTTGTAAGATGTTGAGTTGTAGGGGAGAAAGGTAGTTATACCTTGAGGGTTATATCACAGGATGAAGATCCTAGTGTAATCTATTCATCCTCACAAAGGTCATGTATTATCTCTTGTGATTGTATGAACAAATTTGTAGGGCGCGCAATGCCATATATTGTGTAACCATAATAAAAGAGCCTAAGAAGCCAGATATTTATGCATGTATCCCAGGAGGGGGTGAACCATGGTAACACCTGTGTTATGTGATGTGTTTATTGCATAATTGATTTATGTAAGTATTTAGTTGATGAATGAATAATTATGTGAGATTTGTCATATGTTAGATTTGTTAGAATGCATTCATACAATTACTAGATGAATGGATCATACGAATAATAGAAAGATACACCAGATCAAGGCTTAAGAATATGAATTGCAATCCCATATCCCCACTCTTTCCTAGAATGAAAGCATCTGATCATTACAGTCACCCATAGAACTATCTCGAGTGATACTACTCAGTACACTTATGTGTTGTGTTTCCTTCAGGTTTAACATGAGGAATGATAGTTTTAAAGGGATTTGTTGGAATCTCGTTAAGATATGAACCTGGGTAAGACGAAGAAGTAGTTAGAGAAGGAGATCCAACCGAAAAATTGTTATGTTTCCGACTATAACTATATGGGATTGAGTGAGTGGGATCCATGAAAGAATCGAAAAGAGAATGAAGGTATAAAAGGGAATGTTTAGAACATGGAATCCAATGAAGGCAAAGATTGAAAGCTGGTTGAAAAAAAAGGAGTTGTAATTTGCACAAAAAGACAACGAAAACCCTAAATTAACATTGTGCAACTATTTGGACAAGTACATATTTAGTGACTTGTATGAAGTATTTTTATTTGATTTCCCACCTGTGTTGCATGAGAATATATTGAGGTTGAAATATAACCACCCTTTGAATCAAATTAAACAACTTGAGTGGAATCATGTGGACATCACGCAGTTACCACAAGTTAACAACAAATTCACACACGCAGTAGATTTCTAGCTAGACAATATTGTTGCAGGATTCATCATAGAATTCGTAGTAGATACGGTGAAGTCATACAATGCAACAGAGAAAGAATTTCTAAAAGGACCGAGAGGTAGGTATATCAGATCATTGTATACTTCCATCAATATCTTACTGTATAATAAAGGTGTAATGACTATGGCATTAGAAAACTAAAATTCCCTGCGTGCATTAGGGAAGGGGGGAAGCATTGCCATAAGTTGGAAGAATGGAGGGAGAGATGGATAAGGGAAAGAAGGAGGTCATGGACCCAATCATGATGGAGTAAGATTAGATAAAATAGATAATGGAAACAGTTGGAAAGACGCGTAGTGGAGTACCCTACCAATATAAGATAAATAATAAGAAGAGAGACATAACAGATAGAGAAGGCTTGAAAAGTGATGAAGAAGAGGTAGAGGATCTTCGAGATATGGAGCAGATTGAGGAAATATTGCACGCAATGTATGAAAGGAAGACAAGAGTTCCAAGGGTAGGAACAAAAGGAAAATTTCTTATCCATGTTAGTGTCAGTGTGGAACCCATAACCTCATGTGAGACTAATACACTAGAAATAACACCAATGTTTATACAACTGAATTTTAGTGGAAGGAATAATACAAGAAGTGCACCCAATCAAGGAGAAACGATTGGAGGAGACATTTCAAGAAATAGTAGTCAAGTATCTACATTGCGTAGAGGTCATAGTTCATCACCATTAAAAATGACAGGACATGATTCCACCATCAGGCTACCCAAATTCAAGGGAGAGGCATCAAATGATATTGAAAACCACTTTTTTATATGTGAAAAGATTTGGGAAGCTAAGAAAATCGTAGATGGGGATATAAAACTTGCACAAGTATCTATCACGCTAAGAGCTCGTGCACTAGATTGGTACATGATCTTAGCTATAAATAGTCCACTAGGAACAACAAGGATGATTGCAGATGTCAAGAAGATACTCATAAATGAATTTCATAAGCCTATATTAGAAGATCAATACATGAATGAGATGATTGAAATCAGTCAAAAACTAGGTGAGTTGGTTTGGGAGATTGATCAGAGGTTTAAACATATTAAAGGTAAGTTGCAGTATGTCATGACTGATATGCAACATAGATATATGTTTTTGAACTCACTATTACCACATCTGAAATACCCTTTGAGGAAGAAAAAGTTTTAAACTCGGGCAAAGGTTGTACAAGAAGCCTTACAACTAGAAGACAACCAATATCAGAAGATAGATCTAACAATAGAGGAGTTGAAGGAGGATCCAAAGAAGCTCACATTTCAACTAAACTAGAATACGATCAAAGATAAAATATAAATTGTTTGGTGTACCACATGCATGATAGAACAACATCACAAGAATGAGTGCCCAACTTTCACGCAGTACATGGAAACAGGGCTACCAAACCCTTTTCCAACAGGAGGACCATGGTGTGATATCTGTAAAACAAATGGACATGATCCATATCATTGTCTAGTGATGAAGAAGTATCAAACACTACCCAAGAGTTCATATTGCAACTTTTTCAAATCAGTGGGTCATGATGACAAAGTTTGTAGGAAAATGGACTTGATGAGGGAAAGAATGAAAGAAACCTACGGGGTGCAGGAAAAAATAATGACAGGGAAAGATGCACCTCATTTCAACCAAGTAACACCACCATACAACATTTCGCAGTAGTAGTATAACATTGCGAACCACAATACAATAACACACAACCACAATATAACCCTGCATAGTATAATAAAGTGCCTTTGTATAATTCCCCTCAAGGAGATCAAACTAGTTATAGAGGTGGAGGTTGAGGTAGAGGATTCTTTCGAAGATGCATAGGACCAATAGTGTGTTATAAGTTCTAACAACTAGGACACTATGCAAGGAAATTTCCACTTCCACCTGCGACATGCATGTATTGTCGTGCATCAGATCATGATAAAGAGGATTTCCCAACATTATTGGGAAACATTCAAGAAAAGTGAAATAAAAGAAATCATAATGTACAATGGATCTTTTCATAGGCCAGGGATGATGGAAGAAATATCAAAAAAGTCACACGAGGATGTGCTAATACAGGAACTGACGTAGTGAGAATGGATCCATCACAACACCAATGGGTGAAGAAGAATAATGAACCACAGAAACAATTCGACATGGGGAAAGAAAAAGAAATATTCAAGGAGGCAATATAGGAATTCCTCAAGCAAGATATTGCATCTACATCAACCACGCAACACACTCAGAACTTACCAATGTATTAAATTCCCTCCTCAATGGACCACACCAATGAAACACAAGTTGTAGAGAAAGTAAGTACCATAAAGACTTTTCTACAATCCTTTGTTAAGCTAATGAATAATCTATCATCTGTTAAAGTGTTGCAAAATATGTTATATATATGTAACACAGAGGTATAGGGGAAGTTAGAGAAGAATAAATTCAATCACATCCATTCAAGAAGGAGGACAAGTAGGGAGTTCAGATTGAATGCCAACATTGGAGATTTCAATATGAGAGACATTATATTGGACTTAGGTTCTGAGGTCAGCGTATTACCTAAGAAGACATGGCAATGTATGGGAGAGCCAAAATTATGCTACTCACATGTCTAGCTGAAACTAGAAAACCAACACATAATTCTGCCAATTGGAAGGTGAAAAGGTGTGACAATAGATTTGGATGAAGTGCACACTAATGCAGACTTTGAAGTGATAGAAATAGTGGATGGTACAACACCTTATCCAACATTTCTTGGCCTGGATTGGGAATTTTGTAACCATACAATAATCAAATTGAATACAAGGAAGATGACATTCGAATCAAGAGAGTACAAAGTCATTGTGCCACTAGATTCATCTGAAGGATAAATATTTGTAGAGCCCACTTGCTTAGATCTAGAGGAAATCAATCAGTTATACAAAACCACTCCACGCAAAGAAGATTATGTTAATCCAACTTTATATGGGGTACTCAGCTGGAGGAGAATCACATATTGTTCTTCTAACTCATAAACAGGCTTGGAGAATTGGCAACAAAGATTACATGAAGTCTCCACAAGAAGGTGCACAAAAATGGACGACGCAGTAAGGTGGGTGGGTACCGAGATAATAGAACCTCCCATTTTCCATGATATCAATAACTTAGAAGAATTCCTCACAAGATACAAAGATGAAGTGTTAGATAATAATAGGCTCTTATCCCTGGACATTGCACTCAAGGAAACACTTGCAATATGGTGGGGTGCACACAAAGAAACAATTAAGGATTGGTACCAATGTAAGCGACTATTGTGCATTAGATTCGGCGTAGAGCAGGGGAGCACCATGATGTAGATATATGATGGACAGGGGACACCAACATAACGTTCAGAGAGATGAAGAACACTATGGAGGATGATACCACCAAAGGAATGGACCCATCACTTCATCCATACATTAGAAGGAATTCCAGAAAATGGGTATGTAGACCAAGAACTACATAGAGGCACTTCAAAATGGACAAACATTACATAAGAATTTTATAGTAACCTTCTCATTCGAACATGAGAACCCAAACATTGATTCAACACTCAAACAAATCAGAGGGGTGATATTTATTGATGAACTATAGGTTGAACTCATGACAAAGTATCAACGACAACACATATATATATGAAAGGAACTATTGTCATGCTATCATGTGGAAGAAGAAGCACCAAATGAAGATGACCCGCACAATATTCAGATTAGAGAAATTGAGGGAGAACGAGAGGTGGAAGGTCCATATTTGGAATCATAAGTATTTGTTGCACCTATCAAAGTGAAGAAAGTTAATATTGGGACAACAGATAAACCTAAAATTGAAAGTATTGGAGACTATTGGGATGAACAAAGAGTGAAAAGAATAACAGAGTTATTGCGTGAATACAATGACCTGTTCCCAACAACATTGATAGAGATGAAAGGAATATCAGGAGAGCTAGGAGAGATGAAGATACCTCTCAAAATTGAGGCTATATTTGTTAGACATAGATCGTATAGATTGAATCCAATATATAAGCATAAAGTGAAAGAATAAATTGATAGAATGTTAGAATCTGGAATTATATAACCAATAGAAGAATCTGAATGGATAAGCCCTATGGTAGTGCAAGAAAAGAAACAAGGGGGGATAAGGATTTCCATAGACCTGAGGAAACTTAATGATGCTTGCCTACATGACCCTTTTCCCACCCCTTTCATAGATGAAGTATTAGAGAATGTGGGAGGCCAAGAGGCATAATCATTTACAGATGGATTCTTAGGTTACCATTAGATCAATATAGCTCTAGAATATAGGTACAAGATTATTTTTTCCACAAAATGAGGATCCTACAAGTACACAATGATGCCTTTTGGGCTAAAGAATGCACCAGCTATATTTTCAAGGGTAGAAATAGCTTCTTTTAAAGAGTTCATACATCATTTTTTAGAATTATATCTGGATGATTGGACTGTATACAGTATATTAAAAGATCATGTGGAAGTGTTAAGGCTGATGTTGGAAATATGTAGGTAGTTTCAAATATCATTGAATATGAAGAAGTGCAGCTTTAGGACACGTTTTGGAATATTGTTGGGACACATAGTGTGAAAACAAGGCTTGTTAGTAGATCATGCCAGGATTGTAGTGATTGTCAATTTACCACCACCAAAATTAGTGCACCAGTTGAGAGAAACACTGGGACATACAGGCTACTACATAAAATTTATAAAAGGGTATGCATAGATCACTACACCAATGAAGAAACTGTTAAAGAAGGATACTAAATTCCAATGAAATGAGAATTTTCAACAAGGTTTGGAAACCCTGAAAGAAAATATTGTAACAACACATATTCTTGTATTCCCAAAGTGGGAAAATACATTCCATGTGCATGTAGATGCATCGTCTATAGCACTTGGATAAATTCTAGCACAACCAGGAGCAGGGGATTTGGATCATCCGATAGCATTTGCAAGAAGAAAAATGTTTGAATCAGAGAAGAACTAAAACACTACAAAAAGATAAGGGCTATCTATGGTCTATTCACTTCATAAGTTTAGACATTACTTATTGGGAGAAGACTTTAATATGTTCGCAAATCATTCAACCCTCAAATACCTAGTCAACAAGCTAGTGTTGGGGGGGAGGATCTATAGATGGCTACTATTATTTTAGGAATTTAATTTCGAAGTGATAGTCAAATCGGGGAAGTTGAATGCAGGACCTGATCACCTTTCAACGGTAATGAATGGATAAGAACCTACCAACTTGGATGACAACTTCCCTGATGCATAGTTATTTTTATTCTAAATAGTCGATGAATACTTTGTTGATATTATTGAATACTTGAGTACAAGAATTGTACCACAAGAGTTTAAAACTGCGTAGAGGAAGAATATGGTAGTCAGAGCTGCAGAATATCAATTAATTGTATGACACTTATAAAAAAATGGGTGCAGATAACATTTTGAGAAGATGCGTACTAGAACATGAAAGGCCTAGGATTTTGGCAAAAGCTCGTGAGGGAATAGCTGGAGGAAATTATGTAGGAAAAACTACCGCGCATAAGGTATTGTGCGTAGGACTATGGTGGAAAACAATTCACAGAGATGCTAAGGAATATTGCCAAAGATGTGATGTTTGTTAGAGGGTTGGTAAACCTAATAGAAGGGATGAGATGCCCCTAAGGCCAAAAGTAACTTTGCAAGTATTTTACAAATGGGAAATAGACTTTGTGTGACTAGTTAATCCACCAGCAAAAATTTCAGAAGAAAGATATGTTATTATTGGAAAAAAAATGCTTAAAAAGATGGGTAGAAGTAGCACCAGTAAAAGAATGTAACGCAGAGACAACAACACATTTCTTGTTTGAGAAAGTGATCACTAGGTTTGGTTGTCCAAGGATTTTGATGACTGATGAAGGCACTCACTTTATCAACAACACTATCAAGGCTATGACAAAGAATTTTCAAGTTTATCATGAGAAGAGTACACCATACCATCCTCAAGAAAATGGAACAGTAGTATCCTTCAATAAGATCCTAGATAATGTTCTCACAAAGATCTGCAATGTCAATAGGTATGATTGGGACTTGAAAATACCAACAGTACTATGGGCATACAATACTACATGTAAGAAGCTGACAGGACACACACCATTCATGTTAATGTATGGGAAAGAAGCAGTGGTACCACTGGAATTCCTGTTACCCATTCTACGCGTAAAAGCAATCACCAACATGAAAAAAAGAGGCGTAGTGAAGGAGAGGTTGAATCAGCTAATGGATATGGAGGAGGATAGGATTCTAGCAGGTTTCATTAGGAAGTAAATAAAGCAAGAGACAAATCTTGGCATGATAGACATATCAAGAGAAATAGTTTTAAGGAGGTAGATCTAGTCTTGATTTATGACTCTAAATTTCTTCAACATCTAGGGAAATTCAGAATGCATTGGTTGGGGCCATATGAAGTGAAGATTGTCACAGATGGCGCAGATGTATAGCTGAAATATTTGCAAGGCACAAAAATCAGAGGAATGATCAATGGAAGTCGACTGAAACTGTATAGGGACAGTCGACCTCCTAGCACTTAAAACTTATAGTGAAATAAGAAAACATGTACATAGTGTATTATAGTAGAATTTAAGGTAGAGAAAATGAGAAAAAGAAACAAAAATGAGAAAATTAAGGAAAAAGAAATAGAAAAATATAAAA
Source organism: Picea sitchensis (assembly GCA_010110895.2). Classification (NCBI taxonomy): domain Eukaryota; kingdom Viridiplantae; phylum Streptophyta; class Pinopsida; order Pinales; family Pinaceae; genus Picea; species Picea sitchensis. Next base: position 906,248 of record SNQJ01S0001295.1, on the reverse strand, counting down.
GACAAAAAATACAAAAATACTGGAAAATACAACACGCAACATAAAGTGGAATCAGTGTGACGAAAGGAAAAATGCCTGTGCGCAATATACGGGCAACACATTGTGCACTAAGGAAAGGCTACATAAAAAATATGGCGTGCACTTAAAATTTTGAGTGCACTGGAAAAGGGATTAACAGTCAGAAAAAAAGAAAATAATGATGGTTATAGCAAAAAGGAGCCAACCAGTGGCATTTATGAAATTGAATGGAACGTACTCATAAAGCATCATTGGATTAATCACATCCAGGGAAGATTCTCTGAGAAGTTTCACAACATTTTCTATATAAAGGAGAAATGTGGGGAACATAAGAATTATTGTGAAAATGTGAACTTGCAGTGATAGAGAGCACATAGAGCATAAGTGAATTGAAGAAGAACACAATGCGAACCAGTTGGAACCCATTTGAAAAAAATTGACCAATACCCACAATGGCACCACCGAAGATGGGTGCGTTGAGAAAAGCAGGAAGGAAAACAAGAAGAAGAGTTAGGGTACCATATGATATCGTGAAAGACAAATAGAAAACCGCCCAGACCAAGGAATGTGTCGATGTGGACGTGATTCCTTCACCACATGAAGAATCAGCAAGCCCTACACCAATGATGGAAGAAACACAAACTCCAACAGTAGCAGCCATGGAAATAGTGTTGGGTATGTGTTATATTGTTTGCATGAGTAGTAGTGTCTGCGCTGTGCCAGGCACGTAGGGGGATTTGAGAAAAAAAAAATTGCCTCAAGAAACGTGTCACATATTTAGGTGGTTTTTTGGCACATGGTTTCTTTGTCGATGGTTTTCTATTTTCAGTTAAGGAATTAGGGTTTTTGACTAATATAGGTCACTGGGTTAGGGTTTTGGATGTCACTAGCTCCTATATGTATATTTTATTGTAAACAATGTAACACTATGAATGAATATAGAATATGTTGGTTTTCCCGGTTTGGGTTTCTAGGGGAAAAATCTCTATGTAATGTTCGTATTTTCCATTGTATATTTTTTTGTTCTTTTACTCAAAATATCTTTGCAATAAATATTGTACAAGGTTAAAATCTACAAATATACCCGCACAATGGTGCACAGGGTAACACTACAAATGGTACAGGAACCGTAGAGAAACTTGTGAGGGCCGAAGAATCCCAACGAACAAATGGAAAATCCAACGTGCACATGGAGGCTGCAACCCCAAGACCACCCAGAGCAGGGTCTGCGTAGTAGCAAGAAGGTCTGATGGAGGACATTATTTGAAAACTAGTCTCAGATGCAGAAAAGAGACAGATGGAGGTTGGGACCTCAAGTCAGACGTCAAGAAGAAATGGAAAACAACCCATGGAGTGGTCCCTACACAGACATCCCGATGCATCCATCATACTACCGTGCATTCCAGAGGGAGTGAAAACCATGCCAACACTTATGGGATGTGTGGAAAATTTGAAATATTCAGACCATGACGTGGCTGATGCTGGAAAATTCCCCAAGTTTTCACAAAAATTATACCTGGACAGCATAGGGACATGCCCCTTTGGAGAACCAATACTACAACCAAAACCATGGGCAGAGGGCCTGACCAACACAGGGATTTTGAATCTACTCGAAATTATGCATTTTGGATATGGCAAAGAAGTAAACAACTGCATCAACTAGTTGATGGAGGTCCTCCATGGAGGATTATTATGGTTGGAACAACCTGTCTCAATAGACGTGGAGCTTATTGCACTCATCACAGGGTTCTCATCAATGGGTGAGAACCCCACGTATTACTTGGATGAAAAAACAAAGGAGAAAGCCATGGCCGAGGAGATGAAGAAAACTTACGGCACATAGAGGGGCTCGCGCAGGATAACCATCAAGAGGATCAGTGATGCAACAACGAATATGGACACCAATATCATGGCCTGCAAAATGCTCAGGAAATGTTGCAAGGAGGAATTCCATGTTGGGGTCGTCACAGCTTCAGCGCAGTGCGCTAATGGAACTACACTCAGTTGGGCCCCATATCTATTAAACGTGTTCCTCGAAGACTGAAAATATGTGCAGGACTTGGGAACAGAGTTCCACTACTCGTGGTTACTCATTTTGATGACGTTGACGGGGTGGAGGGAGCCCCTGTATCTCATTTTTGCGACCAGATAGGTCATTGTTGCGCAGTGCGGTACAGATCATTGGGGAGTAATTCGGACCCCAAGCATAGAACTACTAACACAGGTACCTTTTCCAGGTACTTTAGTGAGATACAAGAAAGCATTGTGAACACGTGGAGGATTACTCTAGACGTGGTCGCACAATACAGGGACATAACCAACTTCAGAGCGACGAGGCATAACATGTGGATCCAAGTGCGCAAGGATCCGAGGAAGGAATGGTTACAACTAAGATACTTCATCATTGAAGACGACATAGAAATGGAAATGAGGGATTGGCATGATGACTGGAGGATTCCAGTCCTCACTCAAGAAGTGCCTAAGGGTACATAGGTAGACACTGCTATGCCCAAAAATTTGATAAAGTCGGGGAAACCCAGTCAAAACCCGACACAACAAAAGAAGGGGAGTGCACTGAAGAAGAATACGCAGGAAATAAAAATGGAGATTGCACCAGGATAGAAAGAACAAGGAGCAGGGGACACTACAACACAAGAAACACCATCAAAATTTACCCCACAGGAGACAGGGCCCCGTAAGCGGCCAATAATACATACAACTAATATGTTGCGAATGGATGAAACTGCAGCACAGATGTCATTATAGGATATGGAATAGGTAGAGTTGGTATTATCAAGAATACATAGCAAGGAACTGTACATGATCCAAGTCAGTGTCATGCAGGAGGTACAATCACATGTCAGAACAGATGCAGCAGAACTGCAAGAGACAAAATATGGTAAGGAAGCCTTGGAAAAGGTGATCGAACAGGTCAAGTTCGAAACCAAGGAAGAAAAGGAGCATGCAGACATAATCAAACAACGTGTGACAATAGTGTACAATCACATCCCTGAAAGTGTGCAGGAAGAGAACACAAGTGCAGAGGAGAAACTCAAGCTTATTTCCAAAACCATCGAATACTATAGGAAAGAGATTGAGGAATTAAAAGAAAAATTGACTCCTACAACTCTTCCCGAGCTGAGCGAGCAGAGGAAACAAGAAGTTTCACTCCAAATGGAAGCAATGGAGGATCAAGTCAGTGCAACAACATGATTGTTTGACAGAGCGGCACAAATTTGGGCAGCGTTGGATGAGGATGGGCAGGTCCAACAGTGGGACCAAGAGGAGGAGAGGATAAGTGTAGCCATGAAATATCTCAAGAACCAACAAAAAAAGATGAACATCACAGAGCACCTGAAAGGTAATCAGGACTTGAAGAAGCCGCAGTCAGATTTGAATGTCACGCAAAGGCAGAAACAAGAGAGACAGACAGAAGTAGAACCACTATAGGAGCAAGTAGCGCAGCTGATCGCGCAAGGAGGAGGAAAAGAGGAATATGGCGTAGACACAAAAAAGGGGTGCAACACTAATCCATGAGGAGATCAAAGATTAGTTGGTAGAGGCACTGATAGGAAGAGTCACGTAGGTCCAAGAAAGAGGAAGGGAACTTGTAGACAAGTTCCACATCCTATCTGAGGTTTTTCAGGGAGCATGGAATGCATAGGTGGCCCGGGACAAGCCACAAGTCAGTGTTGGGGGCATGTTGGGCGCACAAATATTTTGAGGAAATACTATTTTTGGAGGATAAAACCAAGACATGAAAAAAGACAGAGAGAAGGAAAAACAACATGTGTGAGGAAAGCATTGAAGGCGTGCATGCAGGAAAACCTAACTAGATTAGGGTTAGGGTTTTTGTAGCATATTGTAATGGACAATGAGATAAAAACTAGTATAAATAAGTACCTAGGAGGTCCAGGTCGGGTTTGATAAGTTTTGGTCTGTTCAGTCAAGGAAAATATTGTAAGATCAGATACCATTTTTTTAATCTATTGATCTATAGGGGAGAAAGGTATCTATACCTTGAGGGTTAGATCACAGGATAAAGAGCCTAGTGTGATCTAGTGAGACTCACAAAGGTCCTGGAGTCTATTTTGTGATTGTATGAATGAAGTTGTAGGGCGCGTGGTGCCATATATTGAAAAACCATAATAAAAGAGCATGAGAGGCCAAATATTTGTGGATGTGGCCCAGGAGGGGGTGAACCACGATAACACCTATGTTATGTGATGTGTTTATTGCATAATTTATTTCTGTAAGTAGTTAGTTGATGAATGAATAATTCTGTGAGATCTTTCATATGTTATATTTGTTAGAATTCATGCATACACTTAATAGATGAATGGATCTTAATAATAATAGAAAGAGCCACCACATCAAGGCTTAAGAAGATGAATTGCAATTCCATATCCCCACTCTTTCCTAGACTGCAAGCATCTGAGCATTGCAGTCGCCCATAGAACTATGTTGGGTGAGACTGCGTAGTACACTTGTGTGTTGTGTTTCCTTCTAGTTTACTAGGAGGGACGATAGTTTTACAGGGATTTGTTGGAATCTTGTTTAGATCTTAACCTGGGTCAACCTGAGAAGTAGTTAGAGAAGGATATCCAACCAACAATAACCAATTCTTGGGAAAACAATTGCAAGTCTGGTCGACCATATGGGAAAGGTAGAAAATTCTAAAGTCTCGAAAGAACTGCCTCTCAAGAAGGTAAAGGTAATAGTGAAACCCCCAAATATGAATAAACCCCCATAAATATCTCTGACGCTAGGAAGGTATTAGAGGGTTGTCTATGCAACCAAATACATGCGACCTTGTGCTTAACTCTGGTGTGAGAGAAGCCTCCCAAGGACACCAATTATACAATGGGTTTCACCACTCTGTGGTCAGACACATACGTTGAGTTTGATAACCTTGGAGAAATTTACTCACAAAGTCCTATTCCAAGGCTCTAGATCCTAAGCTTGTTTGTGTACTCTGAAAATAAAATCGTTTCTAGTCAATTTTAATTATTCAACATTAATTTTAGTGTCTTATGCTTAATCAAGAGGTGTGATTGTGAAAATAATGGTGTTATGACTCGACGTATATGAAGAAGAAGCAAATGTAGAAACACTGCTAAGTACTAGTCTTGATTTTCAAAGAAATGGTATGCTTCTAAATGATGTGTGTAGGATGCAATCTCTTCAATTTTAATGAAGTGCAATCTTTCCTATCATGCCAAAACAAATGTAATGTAGACAAAAGTGAAAATGATCTAAATAAAATGCGACAATATTTTTTTTTTAGTATTTTAAATATAATAAAATGAAAATGCAAGGATCTAATAAACAACCTCTCAGACAGACCCTACTGCAAGCATAAGAATACAATCCAAGAGGGGCACCAAGAAGTGACTCCCTAGACCAGAATGCAAGGACAACAAATGATAAAAATGAGAAGAAATGGGTTCGCCCAAAAACTTTAACAATGACGTAGCTTCCTATGACTCTATAGGCACTCAACAGTGACGATAGGGACACAAGAAGTCTCAAAAACCAACAAAACTCACCCAAAAAACACCAAACCTAGCCAAAGAGACTTAGAAAATAGTGTATGTGATTGTTCATGGAATAGAGGTGTATGTATGTGCCCTAAACACAGGGAACTCGCGTATATACATGATTGTCAAGGAAAAATTATGTATGTTAAAGAAGACAATGACTGGGAAAGGGTTAGGCCAAGACACTCAGATACAAATAAAAATAGAGGCAGTCAAGCAACATGCGACACATAAACTCAAGAAAAGAAAGAGAAATAAAGGAGAAAAATTACTAAATACTCAAAAAGGGAGATCTCCCCAGTGGAGTCGCTAATTTTGTTACAAGGAAATTCTCTCTATGGCTTGGGGTAAACCACAACAAACGGAAGGACACCCAGAAATCAACTCCCAAGTATGCTAGACAAATGGAAATGATAACAAAGGAAGGATAGAATCCTACCTGATTCAGACGTGCGAAAAAGACCACGACTGAGCTCACGATCCAACACTTGATACCTGCAACGTTTTCTCAACAACCAAGTTAGACAAGCATATGGAAATTGTATAAAGCTTTAGCATATAAACTAGCATAATTACTAACATGTATAGCAAATATTCCCATGGAATGTAATACAAATATTTGCAACATATAATTGGATGAGAAAATATTATTTATATTAATGTAATCAACATAAGTACATAGGTGACAAACTTTTTTAATGGCACATATCAGAACTGAGAAACTAAGTCCCTCCACATGGGACTTCCCCACTTCAATCCTCCACAAAGGTAAGCTCACATGTAATAGGAGTAATTGAGTTTCTCCTTCTCAAGATAGAAAGAGCTTGGGGGATGAACCAAGAAAGTTTAGACTTTCAAGGACAAAGGAATTTAGACTCAATATGAAGTGAAATTTCTCTAGAGTGTTTTTTCTCTCAATCTTCTCCTCCCTTAAAGGCTTGTATATGGATCAATTTATATCCTTCAAATGGACTTGAAGGGTCGAGTCATAGCATTTTTAGTATATGGAAGGTCAAGGATTTTGGATCTCGTGAGATGGCACAAAAAATCAACATATTTTTAATTTTTGAGAACAAAACCCGATGTACACGGACTGTAATGGAGAAACCAACATATACACGAGTTGTCTAACTCTAGATCACATATATATACAAAATTTTGATTTTTTGTCTATAAGATGAGTAAAATGAGGACTTTGAGTCCGCAAAGGGAAAGAAAAAGCCATTAAAACAAGATCCATGGAGTGTGGAAAAAATTTCTATAACAAAAATCCAACTAATATTGTAATTGTAAATTAAGTAAGGGAAAAAATTAAAAACAATGATGAAATGTGTAAGAAAGAAAAAAAAAAAAAACACTACATATTGCTAATGGATATATATATATATTCTACCAAAGTTGTGTACATGGTGTCAACCAGACGGCATCACTTTATTACATGGATGAGATGACCCATGATAAGTGAAAATGTTAAATGAAGAATCAATCTTTGATAAGGTAATAACAATGCCTAAATTTTAGTATCTACCCAAGCCCCGTGGTCATTTCCAACAAACTTGAGAAATAGAACTTTTATTATTTTAATAATACATATAACTTAATTGAATATAGACTATTTCAAAACTTAAAAATTGAATTATCTTATCACAAAACACCCATTACATATTGTTGTTGCATAAGAAACTAATATAAACAAAAAGAACCAAAAAAAATCATGACCGGACATAAATACAACATTAAACAACATAAATCCCCATTTCAACATAAATAAATGGTTTGGAATATTTAACAAAAAGAACAAAAAAAAAAACCAGTATGCCCATACATAAATAGAACATTAAACAACATAAATCCCCATTTCAACATAGATAAATGTTTGGAATATTTGAATTAGATGGTATGAAGTATTTTATTTTCAGCGTAAATAAATGCATGAAATATTTTATTTAGATGGCATGAAATATTTTATTTACATAATTAATTTGGATAAGAAATTAAACAAAAACATAAATCCCCATTTCAACATAAATAAATGGTTTGGAATATTTGATTTAGATGGTATGAATTCTTTTATTTTCAACCTAAATAAATGGGTTGGAATATTTTATTTAGATGGCATGAAATATTTTATTTACATAATTAATTTGGATACGAAAGTAAACAACAAAAGGACATCAAGTGTACTTATTGAATCTCCTCTAAGTGGAAGTTTTAATGAAACTTGTAAGAAACTAAACAACAAAAGTATATCAAGTGTACTTATTGAATCTCCTCTTAGTGAAAGTTTTAATGAAAGTTGTAGGAAGATCTAAATTTCGATTTTTATTATAATTAATTTTAACTTTTATTATAATTATATATTTAAAGAAATCTTAGGTGAAAAATCAAATTAAAATTGGTCACAAGATTAAGGAATGATACCACAAATAAGGTTGCTTATCACCCTTGTGCTATTTGTTATGGCGAGAAGAAGAAAAAAAGCCCTCGCTTTGAAGGGAAATCCTTAACTTTCACATTCTTGGCGAGAAGAAGAAAAAAAGCCCTCGGGAAATCCTTAACTTTCACATTCTTCTCTCAATGAATCACTTCAGACACAAGCCAAAGTTGATCTCCCACTTCTTTAAGGGATAGATGTATTAACACATCCAAGAATTGACATTTCCAACTTACATGGTAGGAATTGTTTGAAAGCATTGCTTCAAGATTAAAAAAGCCCTCTCTTTGAAGGGAAATCCTTAACTTTCACATTCTTCTCTCAATGAATCACTTCAGACACAAGCCAAAGTTGATCTCCCACTTCTTTAAGGGATAGATGTATTAACACATCTAAGAATTGACATTTCCAACTTACATGGTAGGAATTGTTTGAAAGCATTGCTTCAAGATTATTTGTATTAAGAAAATATTAATGCAAAATACTTTCAAGATAGATATTATGTTGAATGACACAGGAAGACATTAACGATTTAATGTATGAAATTGAGAAATGGGGATAAAGAAGAGAGGGGATGAATAATGAACGAGATTAGGGTTGTATGTTTTTTTCTCCTACACTAACCTTAAGCTCTTTTATGGTAAAACAATCTTATTTTATGATAGTATTATTACATAATGTGTTAATAGGGATATTTGTGCTACATTAATTAAAATTTAAAGAGATAGATTTCCTTCTTTCATGGTGAAAAAATTAATACTTCATTCAGTTGATTTAAAGATTTTTAACATCTTCATATAGCTTATGTCAATCCCAATATGTCAAATCATCACCCTTGGATCATATCTACAATTGAGTTTATTTTCTAACTAATCCTCCATTAACTTCAACAAATCCAAGAAGAGGTTGCAAGCATGGAGTTTCATAGATATTCAATTGATAGTATTATTGAATATCTATGAAAAAACTTTCATTTCTCAAGTTGCTTAAGAACTTGGGATTATTGTTTTAGTCTCATCTCCTCTTTCCCCAAATTTGACCTTAGAAAATGGGATAGGAAAACACCAATCAAAATGAATCTTATATATACTTTCTTCTACAACAAAAATATCAATTGAGAAGTAATATTGATGGTTTGAAACAAAATATCATTCCTCTCTAAATCCAAGAACCAACAAATTAGTCTTCAAGGGGAAACTTGTATAAGTCCCAACAAGTCAAGACAAATACATGCATCACTCATCATCTTGTTTGATAAGAGGAGAAATAAAGACTACATAATATATAAAGCTATTGATTTTACAACGAGGAACATTCTAGACTAAGATTGGATTCCTTAGGAATTTAGAGACAATATTTGATAAGAGGAGAAATAAAGAGTACATAATCTATAAAGCTATTGATTTGACAACGAAGAACATTCTAGACTAAGATTGGATTCCTTGGGAATTTAGAGACAATATTGAAGAACATGATTTTGCACATTTTGTCATCAATATGTCTATGTTATATCATAACAATATGCGACTAGTGTATGACATTGATTTTTCCTCCTTTATATTCCACTCAATCTTCTATATTTATAGGATAAATCGTTAAAGACCTCTCATTAACCTACTAGATAAGAGGGAAAACAAGGAATACATAATCAATAGTATTACTATCAAATTGATAATGAATACAATTCTATGACGAGATAGAACTCTTTGGAAATTGATATACAACTTGAAAAAGAATATTCTACAAATTTTGTCATCAATTAAACCCCTTCATTATAATATAACTAATCACTCCACAAAATCAAATGATCATTGTTTATTGGAAAAACAAGTCAGCGTTCATAAATATGAATATCAACATTATTTCGTTAATAAATGTTTCTATAATGGACTTAAACCTGTTCAATATAAATGATCATTGTTTATTGGAAAAACTATAAGTTTTAAACCTACGAAGTAAAACAATGCATATAGATTCTTAAGTAAGACAAAAATTAATCAATCGCTCATACACAGAGTACACAGAGATTTTATACCGGAAACCCTCAACCGAGAAAACCTTTCTTATATTCATTATGTCGAATTTCACCATTCACCATACAATATATACAATGTTTTTAGGTATTCCGTAGATACCAAAACCCTAATCCCCTAATCCATGATTAATTTACAAATCCGCTAAAACTAGCAAAAACTGCCCAAAAAATAATTTCGGGGCGCTGCGCGTAACCAGGGGGGGCAAGGACCACCCTAGGAAAGCGCCCAACGCACACGGCAGAGCCCACACACGCAAGATCGTCAGACGCACCCACACACGCACATGCAAAGAATATAACACATACCCAACATTCTCCCACTTGTTGTTTTCTTTGCATCCAGGAGTCCAAGGGATTATATAGTCAACAATCCAGGGCATAAATGCCCATTGTTTCTCTACACCAGGAGAACTTTTCTATGCTCACAGACTTTGTCAATTAATCTGCAACATTCTTCAAAGTGTCAACCTTTTCCAGCAACACCTTCTTTTCCTCAACCATGTCTCTCACAAAGTGATACTGGACATCAATATGCTTTGTCTTCGAATGATAAGCTGGGTTCTTTGCCAGGAATATTTCACTCTGACTATCATAGTCTAATCTCACTACTTGTTGTACCAACCCAATACCTAAGCACACTATTTGTAACCATGCTTCTTCCTTGCTTACATGAGTGGTTGCCATGTATTCAACTTCTGTAGTTGAGAGTGCCACTACAGCCTGTCTTTTGCTCATCCAACTGATTGCTCCTCCAAATAGGTTAAACACATACCCACTTGTAGATATTTTTTGATCCAGATCTCCAGCCCAGTCTGCATCAACAAAGCCATGTATGTCCACCACTCTATGTAATCTTTGTCTTCCTTGGTAGAACAATCCATAACTGGTGGTGCCACGAAGATACCTGAAGACCCTCTTTACTGTTGTCCAATGCTCCTTTCCTGGTTTTGACATATACCTGCTCAAAACTCCCACTGCATGTGCAATGTTCAGTCTAGTACAAACCATTGCATACATCAAACTGCCAACTACACTGGCATATGGAACATGGGACATGTCCTCTTCTTCTTCCTGTGTCTTGGGACACTGATCTGTAGATAACTTTACACCTATACGAATAGGAACCTTGACCGGTTTACTTCCATGCATATTAAACCTCTGCAATATTGTCTCAACATATTTTCTTTGATTCAACCAGAGTTTCTTGTTTGCACGATCTCTTTTAATCTCCAATCCCAGAATGAAGTTAGCAACACCGAGATCCTTCATGTCAAATTTGGAGGATAGTTGTGATTTCACCTCTTTGATAACATCCATGTTATTTTCTACCAACAACATGTCATCAACATACAACACTACATAAATAAAGTGATTACCAACCTTATTGGAATATATACAGTGATCATCCCTACTTCTTACAAATCCCAATCCAAGGATGTATGTGTCAAAATTTTGGTACCACATCCTAGGTGATTGCTTCAGACCATATAGTGACTTCTTTAGCTTACAGACCAGCTCTTTCTTTCCCTTCACTACAAAGCCTTTTGGATGCTTCCTGTAGATTTCTTCTTCCAGATCCCCATGTAGGAATGTTGTCTTCACATCCATCTGTTCCACTTCAAGATCAAAAGCAACATCAATAGATAAAAGAAATCTAATAGAAGTTAAATTAGCAACAGGAGAAAAAATCTCACCAAAGTCAATTCCCTCTACCTGGGAATAACCTTTTTCCACTAAGCGAGCTTTGTATTTCTCCACTTTACCTTGTGCATTAAACTTCTTCTTGAACAACCATTTTCTACCAACTGATTTTCTTCCAGCTGGCAACTCAACTATATCCCATGCCTCATTCTTATCCAAGCCATACATTTCTTCAACCATGGCCTTCTTCCATAGTTTACTATCCTCTAAATTCACTGCTTCCCTGACAGTTCCGGGATCATCATCAGTAATAGATAAAGAAAAAATTGGAACGAAAATCATGTGGGCTATACCTTTCTGGTTGCGTTCTATCTCTCACTGATCTCCTCAATACTAGGGTATGAGGTTCTTCTTCTGCTTCTTCTGCTTCCTCTTCTTCAGATGATTCAGATTTTGCATCATCCAACTCAAGCTCTATTTTCTCAGGTTCATCTTGCGTTGGTAGGAATTCATTTTTGGACACGTCTTTTACCTCTTTGAAAACAACATCTCGACTGTAAACAGTTTTCTTGGTTTCTGGGTTCCAAAGCTTATAACCTTTCACACCATCTTTATAACCAATAAAGATACACTTTTCAGCTTTATTATCCAGCTTACTTTTATTTTCCTTTGGAACATGTACATAAGCATCACAAACAAACACTCTAAGATGTTGAAGAGAGGGTTTCTTTCTAGACCATATCTCATGTGGAGTTTTATCATCCAACGCTAATGAAGGTGATTGATTGACCAGGTAACATGCTGTACCCATTGCCTCTACCCAGAATTCTTGTCCTAACCTGGCACCGTTGAGCATGCTCCTTGCTTTTTCCATCAGTGTCATGTTCATCCTTTCTACAAATCCATTCTCCTGAGGAGTGTATGGAGTAGTCTTATGCTTTGCTATACCACACTTCTTATAGAATTCTTCGAATTCATTTCTGCAGAATTCT
>SNQJ01S0001295.1:872004-893578 GCA_010110895.2 Picea sitchensis | reverse complement strand
ATCTTCTTCTGCAATCGTAATATTAACAGATCCAAGTTGACTTGCCAGAGTATTAAAGGCATTTAGATGTTCTGTCACAGAATCTCCATCTTCCATCCTAAGATGATACAACGTCTTTCGAGGAAACAACTTGTTTACCAGGGACTTTGATTGATACAAATTCCCTAACTTATCCCATAGTTCCTTGGTTGTAGATTCTCCTGAGATATTCAACAACACTGAATCTGTCGGGCAGAGTCGAATAGTACTACTTGCTCTTCTGTTCAACTTGTCCCAATCTTCCTTCGACATACCAGTAGCTGGTGTACTATTAGGTTGTGTACCAGTAGGTTGTGTGCTAGTAGATAGTGTACCAGTAGGCTGTGTACCAAGATCCACAACGATCCATTGTTTTTTGTCTACAAGAAGGTCCTCCATCTTGAGCTCCCATAGCTCAAAGTTTTTATCGTTGAACTTCTCTATCTCGATTCTATATGAGCTCGCCATTCCTCTTTCTTTACTCGAATCTCCACTACAAAAGCTCCCACTAAACCCAGGTTTATCACAGACCCAAGATAAACTTGATCTATCAAGACCGAGCCAAACCCTCAACAACAAAGGCGTCCCTATGAAGCCAAAAACAAGATCTGATACCACATGTAAGTTTTAAACCTGCAAAGTAAAGCAATGCATATAGATTCTTAAGCAAGATAAAAATTAATCAATGGCTCATACACAAAGTACACAGAGATTTTATGCCGGAAACCCTCAACCGGGAAAACCTTTCTTATATTCATTATGTCGAATTTCACCATTCACCATACAATATATACAATGTTTTTAGGTATTTCGTAGATACCAAAACCCTAATCCCTTAATCCGGGATTAATTTACAAATCCTCTAAAAATAGCAAAAACCACCCAAAAAAAATTTTTGGGGTGCTGCCCCGAATGCTGCGAGTAACCAAGGGGGGCATACCTGCCCCCCCTGGGACCCCCTAGGAAAGCATCCAACGCACATGGTGGAGCCCACACACGCAGGATCGTCAGACGCGCCCACACACACACATGCAAAGAATATAACACATACCCAACAAAAACAAGCCATCATTTATAAATATGAATATCAACATTGTTTGGTTAATAAATGCATGTATAATAAACTTAAACATGTTCAATATAAGATATTAATCTTTTGCTTTTTTGGATTGATTAGTAATATGGAATCTTTACCTTAAACTCAAAGGTTCGAGATTTTGATTTAAAAAAATCATGGTTAGTTTATTATCAATTTTCACCAACTTATTTATCAATAAAACTCATTATAAAAAATGGAAAAATGGCTTTTAAATGATAAAATTTAATATAAAAAATGGCTTAATATCAATAAACAATAAATGTTTTAATATGTGAAAGTATAATTAACAATAAACAATAAATGTTTTAATATGCGAAAGTATAATTAATGAAATTAAGGATAAATTAAGTCATTAATTTAATAATTTGAAAAATGTGAGACCCATGAAACAGTTTTGATGTGAAATAGACTTACTCTATTGTAAATATCTTAAGATATTTTCGATATAATCTATTGTATTGTAAATATCTTAAGATATTTTCGATATCCCTGGACGAAAAGACAACTAGATACTTTAATCGAGAGCGCACGCATAACATCTACATAGGATGGATTTAAAAATGGACCACCACCTAAGGATGAGATGCAAAAGATAAGATGGTTAGAGCGATTGCTTACCAAATATGGTTTGCTTATGTCATTTTATACGATTTATTAAAAAAATAAATATATCATTTTATAGTATTTAATTTAATAAGAATGTAAGGGATTAAATTGGATTAATGAAATTAAATAGAAAATGTAAAAATGATGTTTTATATGATTTAAAAAAATATATAATAAGTATATTTATGAAAAAATGATTTTATTTATTTATTTGTATTCTGTAAATATTATTAAATTTATAATTTAAAATTAAAAAAAAATTGAAATAAAAATGAATTATGAGAGATATTATAATTAAATTTAAAAATAAAATGATGAATGATAAAATACTAAGAATAAAGTCCCAGAGGTGTAGGATAGTATGTGAACTCTCTGTAATGTTAAGTTATTGTTTTAGGGACAAAAAATCCAGCCATGTTAAGGGTTGGTGTGGTTCATGATGGGTTGGATTCCCCGATGATTTTGACGGCTTAGATGCCTTTGAGTGGCGGTTTCTCAAACTTGAACAAACTAACAAACAAAAAAAATACTAAGGATATTTTTTTTAATTATTATATAAAAATTATTAATCATAAGTTAAAAAATCATAATCAACTTTTCATTGTTAAGTGTAAGCGAAAATAAATATTGAAAATTTTGAAAAATAGCTAAATAAATTTACACTCAAACTATTGTAAAAGTTGTGAGAAAATT
Source organism: Picea sitchensis (assembly GCA_010110895.2). NCBI lineage: Eukaryota > Viridiplantae > Streptophyta > Pinopsida > Pinales > Pinaceae > Picea > Picea sitchensis. The sequence continues at coordinate 891,162 of SNQJ01S0001295.1, read as the reverse complement.
GTGTATTATGCGAACCACTTTCTCTTGAAATGCTTATGTACAAACACATTTCATTTTCACTTAAACATTTATAATAAAATTGAACTTCATATCTTTTCACATAACTTACAAATCATTCAAAAGCTATTCAATTATTAAAATGATTTGATAAGTCTAACTTATTAATATAAACTTACAGGTTATTTCATGATTAAAATGATTTGATAAATTAAACCAATTAATATAAATTTGTAAGTTTAATAAATCAAAACTAATAATGTCAATTCAGTGTAGCAAGTTGTTGAGAGGAATGATTGTTATCCTTCCCACCTATATTTAATGACCTTGATTCATTGATTTCTCTATTGACAAAGTTAAATATTTTATTGACTAGTTTATGTTTTTAAAAAACATAATAAATAATAATACAATTGATTTCTATATTGTTGGATTTATAATTTCTTATAAATCATTCGAAGTGAAATATATTTTTTAATTAAAATGGTTAACTTTTATATTATAAAAATATTGGAGTTTTATTGTTCAACCTAATAGTATAAAAAGTAAATGATAAAAAAATTTATTTGCTTTACACGAGTAATGAAAAAAACAATTACTAGTATAAAATCGATAAAAGGTTCCTAATATCAAAAATACTTTGCAAAACATTAAAAAAAAAAAAACTAAAATTAAGGAAAGACATGGCTAATTGTGAAAGTCAATTTGGTTCTATTGAGGTGGCTTAGATTTTTTATCCATCCACTCCATATCTATATTCCCCAAAGCTTGTTGCACCTAATCATACTCTTTGGCTGCATCTAAAATTGAACCAATGCATATTCATTAGAAAGAGAATGTTGATCCAGAATTTTTGGCTAAAATTGTTACCATTTGGTGCAACATTTTTCCTTCTTTCTATAGACTCTCAATTTGGACTTCTTATTGAGTTACCATTTCTGTGATTCTTAAATACTCAAAATTGTATGCTTTTTCTTGAGAGAGTATTATATTTGTTGCAAAAAGAATAAATCTCATGTCTCCTCAAAACCCAACATACATACATAGTTTCATAAAAAAATATCATCTAAGACGATTATTATTTTCTATTTATCCAAATTCCCACTTTGCAATTGAATATTATTGAAACTCCCACACAATGTAAACTCTTAGACCCTTATCAATGCTTGCAAATTATGTAACATTGAAATTTTGCAAACAAAAACTGAAACCTTCCCTAAATTGCTACAACTAACCTACCATTCCCAACAAATATAAATATATATATAAAGGGAGAAGACTAAACTATTTTCCATCATTGTCCCAATATAAATATATATATATAAAGGGAGAAGACTAAACTATTTTCCATCATTGTCCCACCTTGTGTCCATCATATGGACATTGATTGACATATGAAGCTACTCCACCTTCAAGCTCAAAGTGTGCGAGAGTATTGGTAGTTTGAAACACATTAAGTCTCTTCCTCCCATCTTAAATTCGAAAGGCCACTTGGCATTGAATATGTAGTGCTTCACATATTTTGGATTAAATGACATAAATTTTTAATGTAAGCTTTCTTGCCTTTGTGTGAAGCCTCATTAGTCAAATGGTCTCTTTGATGTTTTACTCAATCAAATCAAATTGTCTTGCTTCTGTATAAATTCTTGATATGAGCCTTGCCACCAAATTACACAATTGGATGGAGATGAAGATTTGTAAATATATCTAATAATGATCTATGGGTCTCCAACGACTATCAAATTTTTAATCACCTTACATTGAGAATCTTAAATCCTTAATAAACAGCAAGGGCTTCAACTTTTTCTAATAATTAAAAACAACATACTAAACAAGTACCATATTTTAAGATATTTAAAAGACAACGAGATACTTTGATCGATAGTCACCACCACAAAAATGATGGATTTAAAAAATGGACCACCACCTCATGATGAGATGCAAAAGATAAGATGGTTAAAGCGATTGCGTACTATATACATAGTTTGCTTCCCATTTACAAATGTATTACAAATTAATAGTTCCATATCAAAAATAACTTTTCAATGATAAAAATAACTTAAGTAATCGAACTAATTAATTTAAGAACTAATTCACTTAAATTTTTAAATTTGGTGAATCAAAATTTTAAATTTCGTTAATCAAAATTGATCTTGATAGATGATTCAAGTTCATTTCAATTAATGATGCCAAACACTATTATTAAAATATGATAATAAATAAATAGAAATAAATTTAAAATATATAAAATAAAAATTAAATTATAAAAAAAAAAAACGTTTATTTAATTAAATTTAGATTAGTTTAAGTCCAAGACATTATAAATTTATTATGAATATTAGTTTTCTATACTTAGGATAACTATTTTCAATAGTTGAGATGTTGGTTTCCATTAGTTGAGGCGTTAGTTTCCAATACTTGAGATGTCGATTTTTGATATTTTTTTGGTGACAATAAATAGAAGTTGGTAATAAAGTCCTCACCATAACATGAAAAAAATTAACAAGTATGAAAAAGTATGAGAAAATGGTTGTACTCATTTTCTTCCTCCCAAATATTAATAAAGTACAGGGTCATTGCTCATTTTCCTATTCACTCAATTTACAAAAGTGTGAGAAAGGGCATGTGTTCCATCTTCTCCTCACTGAAATGACAAAAGTGTGAGAAATGACCAGTACTCCTCCTTCTCATTATCACTTTAATTACAAATATATGAAAAATATCGAGTGCTCCTTCTCCTCCTCTCGAAAATGGATTCATCCAAAAGAACTATATTTTTTAAATCTAATTGACCTCTATGCATGTTCCAAACTTTTGATGGAGAGTTGGAAAATAAATTTAATTTGTTTGAGCGAGTAGTTTAGGGAAGGACTTGTACTATGAATAGTTGCCAATGAGAAAAGTTTGAAAATAACAATTGATTACAATACTATGCTTATAGGTTGTAGACAAAGAGATTATGAGACAAACTAAATAGGATATATTGCTCATATATGATAAAAGTGTTAATTGTATAAGCATATGATTACATCATTCCAAAACTTAGTAAAACAATAGAAGAAGTTATACGCGTCAAAATCTTCAGAGTTGAATTTAGTCTCCACTAATATATTTTCCGATAGTGTCTTCTCATTCATTAATTTTATAACGGAATTTATAAAATTGTAAAAGCAATATGTGTCAATAATACGATGGTTTAGTGAGCATGAATAATATGATGTGGTATGAAGGAAGAGAAACCAATCACATAACCATTGATTGGGATTGAGACCTTCATGTCGCCTTATTCCATCATTAGGGTAGATCAGGTAATTGCATTATAAAACAATGTGGTGGTTTATGTCTAAATCCACCTCACGATTTAGAATATTGACCTAAGACATTTTCAAAATGAAATTGAGAATTCGTGGCTTGTCCTTTTTCACCAAGGCAGGGTGAGTTAGTGTGTTACGAAACTAAGACAAGTAGATCCGGGAAGAGTGAAAAGTGAGCTCGCTGGGTGCCTTTTTCATGGTTTAACAAATACGAAAAAGGGGTAAAAGTTAGTTCGTCTAGAGAGAACAAGTGGCTTAACAACATGCATCTATGTTCCACACACATGGAACTAACCTAAGAAATCATGAATGCAAATGGGTATTGAAAAGTGAGGTCCACTCTTAGCAATGGTTCTCTCCATGGGTAGCTGGATGCAAAATGGAAGACAAATAATGCAAGAGATGGATGGTCAAAGTATATTGCAATACTCATAAGTGAGATCTAGGAAAAGAACAATGTAGCGGAGGGTTGTATGACATGAGCAAAAAAAAGAATAAGCGACCGTAAAGAAACAAAAAAGTTGGTAACCCCTTGGGATATGTCTAGAATATAGATGAAGAGAGGAAACTGAGGCTCAATGTCAAGTCATGGTGGGGCTATAGGAGGGTACTTGGTCCTACAAGAAATTGTAACATGGGAATCAAATTGCAATCTAGGTGCTAAATAGGGTGTCCACGAAGCGTAAACACTACAACTCAAGTTACGAAGTGCAAAAATGGAGTGGGTGATGTTGCAACCTCATGGGATCGAACATAAGGCATTGTGACAGACAAATATGTGGTTAATAAGGAAAGAGTGTATTGGTGAGAAAAACATATCTCTATATGACATTTCAGGGAACACGTACCTCAGGTTTAGTGGTAGTCATTAGATTTGTAAAAAAAAGTCCTCATAATCCTGTCAACATATGCAAACTATATTCTAAGGTCAAAACAAGTAGTGAAATCTCAAAAAAAAAAAAAAATTGTATTTTTTGGATATAATATATGAAAAAACAAATCACTCACACTACACACCTATGTATAAGGAACAACATTTGAATGGTTTACGCAAAATAGATCCCATTTCTAGGATCAATCCAAGGATATTGATCGTCATCAATGAACTTATGAGTCAATATTGACATCATATGGCTCACTATGCCAAGGCCATTGCACATAGTAATGAATTTCTACAACGAAAGATACTCATCGTGAGTGGTTTCATAAGCTATGGAAACTCTTTGATGGCCCCCAACAAGAAATAAAGAAATCATGAAATGTGAATATTCATAGGAAAGGGAAACAAAGAACTCAGTGGAAAGTTCCAAAAACAAAGACCAAGGCGGAAAAGGGTCAATACTAGGGGTTTTACCGGATGCCCTTAGTCCTGGATCAAGACTCGCCATGCTAACTCTCGTTGGTTACAAATAAGGAAAAGATAAGTGATGCATCATATCATCCTTGGAATTATATATGGACGCGATGACATATAGGATGGCCTTATCTGAGGGAAACTTAGTATCTAGGAAATCATGTGTACTCGGAGAGTTAACAACCTGCGCGAGCAGAGTAGGTTTACCACACTCCATATGAGGATGGATTTTTTGACCAGTATCAACTAAAGTTGATGGTATTGTTAGATCGACAATGTTTGTTGCAATGAGAAACATACTTTCTTCTGAAGATTCAACTTCCTCAGGATGAGGTACCACCCAAGGATCTGAAGACCCAGGGGATCCACTAGTAAATGAAGAGATCATATATATTGAATGGAGAAATGTTTGTAGCAAGGGGTGTTGAGGGAAGAGGGAATGTCCCCATAAGAGACACGTATTTGAAGGTTCATGCACCAACACTCATGTAGGAATTGTAGGTATCACCGCAAAGGGAATGTTAGATCCTGCATTGGATGCAATGTCTAGAATGAAAAACGTAAGTTGATCAATGATAACTATTTTCCCTTGATAAGAGAAGCATAAGACCCTAAATATGGATGAGACAACAACATCCATATTTTAGAACCAAGTGTGCCCGAGTAACAAATTGTACTCAAGAGTTGTGTTAATTACCTCCACAACAACAAAGATAGTCTTACCACCTAACTCGATGGGAAATATAATGATAATCCCATGGGGTTGGAGCATATGTCCACCGAATTATTTCAAAATGGTCTCATATCTATCAAGCTATAGATATCCAATGACTTTCTAACATGATAGAGACATAATGCAAGTTGAGGCTTCTTTGTCAATCATAGTGTGAAGAATATGTTTCCCTGTTGTTCTGACTTTGATATAGAAAGTGATTTGATGGGAAATCCAAGGATAACATTGATTAGAATAAAATATAATTAATCTCTAATCCAAGGGATAAAACCCACCTATGGTAGAAAACAAGGCTTTATGTTGGGTTGGGAAATTCTGGAGGACTTCAAGTGCAGACATGGTACATGGTGCCTAGGCCAAATATTCCACAATGTTATACTTTTGGGTAGCTCATATATTTGGATTGTGTGTATTTCATCAAATAACACCCTTTGGGGGGTGAAGTAGTGTGTGAAAGGATGGATTATCAATATGAAGAGGACCACCGGGATGGGAAGAAGACGTTGGCTCTTGCATAATAGGAGTAGGCTCAGAATTGTCGTAGATTTTTGCTAGAGTATGCAAATTGACCATCTGGTCACACATGAAGATTGTAGCCTTAAAGTATGACCCATCATGGTGAGGAGTACCTAAAATTTCCCCTTGTGGAGGCAAAATATAGGAGTTTTCACAACCATGTGTTGAGGTTGAGGGGGGAAAGAATGAGTTAAGACAACATGCTACTATGGGGCATTTTGTTGTGCCAAGAAACAATGTACTTCATCCTTCTGAGGAAACTTATGAGTAAGATGGTCCTCCCCATATATTATGCATGGGAACCAAATCTTTTTTATCTCTTTTGTTCCCCCCTTGAGTGTTTTCTGTGGAAGCGGTCCCTTGCTCAGTGTTGGAATTTTTTCTTTTTTTCCTCTTATTTTTTCCTATGGGTTGTTGAGGGTTCTTCAGTTGCATAAATTGCACCAAATTCACCTTGGATATCTAAGTGGAGACCATAGTAGTTTTTGAATTAGACACGGTATCTAATGGGTGTGATGAGATATACATGTGACCCATCTAGTTATCTAGATGGCCCAAAAAGGCATGGGATACAAAATTGATCACGCCATCAAGATGGGGTCTTGGGTTCATGTTATGTTGATCCATCAAAAGTCGAGGAGAATTTGGAGTGATATCATAAAGAATGTATGACTGACATTAAATCAAATCTAATTTTTGGGCATGCATGATAGCTTTCTCTTCTATATCCACCCTGACCATAGTTACGTCATTTGAAATGGGTGGTAAGAGGGATTTGGTGAACCACTCCATTAGGAGTATGTTTGAAATTTGGGTCTTGATCATCATGTCTTTGTATCCACTCATGTATATGATCGAAAATGTTAGTGGAAATATCTTGATGCAATGATGTCAAGAGATTTGTTCATATCTTGTACCAGGTGGGAAATTGGTAATGCATTAAGAGTTCCATCGCCAATTCATTACAACTATTGAAGGAATCACATTTTAATATAATATACCATTTGGTGTCACTTTTTTTCAGGGTTCTCTAGAAAATACGTAATATTATACTATCGTCCATCAAGGAATTGGATCAGAACAAAAAATGATATGTCATTATGTGCATGGAGGGGTCTTCTCCTAGATTCCCTTCAAATTTGGGCATGTCTGATGGTAAATTCATAGGCATGACCAACCATGAATGTTTATGGGAAACATGGTCATTTTTTAGATGCGACAAATCAATCAAGTCTAATTTTTCAAGGAAAGGAAATGGTCTATGAGAAAATGAATACTGGGAGGAAGATGAAGTTCCTAAAGTTCCAGATGAACCTTTTGGTTCCCCTACGCTTCTACTTCCAGAGGGTTGTTGTGTTCCATAAGGGTGAGTGCCCCTTGGGATGGAGGAACTCCCATGATGATGACTACTCCTAGGACTATACATTCCCTCAAGGGGATTTCCACTAGGGGTAGGTGTAGACCCTAGAGGAAACATGTTCCCAAAACTAATTCTAGTGAAGAATACCAAAAGACCAGATGTGTGAATGAAAGCATAGCCACCCCATTGTGGAAAGTTGTGTGAGACAGTTGGCTTAAGTTGATGGAGAGTTGGTATGGATTGTTTTTTGTCATTGATGTCAACCATTGGAGAGTGATATTGTAGATTGATTTCAACCCTTAGTGATTGATTTCAACCCTTGGAGAAAGTCCAATAGTGAATTCCGGTAGCAAAAAGGTTTGGGTAATGGACCCAAGCTTGTTTCATGTATAATGGTATGAGTTTTAATATATTTGAAGGTAATACTATTCTATATGGATATTACATTTCATTCAATTTCTGGTGGTATGTGAAACGTCCCATAACTGCTCACGGTTAGAGAGTTATGGCCATGAAAAGTTGGAGAACCCAAGTTTGGGTAATGGACCCAAGTTTGTTTGATGGATAATGGTATGAGTTTTGATATATTTGCAGGAAAGACTATTCTAGATGGATATTAAATTTCATTTCATTTCCAGTGGTATGTGGAACGTCACATAACTCCTCACGGTTAGAGAGTTATGGACATGTGAATTTGGAGAACCTTCATGAGTCATCTAGAAGCCCCAAAAGGTCAAAGTAGTCAAAGTGGTTTAAGAGATTTTAGAAGGTAAATAATAAAGTGAATTGATGAATGAAATACAAGTCAAAGTGAATACAAACTAAATTATTTAAATAATAAAGTTAAAGGATAAATTACTAAGTGGACAAGTGGTTAGAAGTGGGTTATCCCTAAAATAAGGAATGTGGTTTAAGATGGTTAGAAGGTAACTCCTTGAGGTAAAGTGAAGTGATGAGTGTACTATAAGTCAAAGTGGATACAAAATAAATTATTTAAATAATAAAATTAATGGATAAATTACTAAGTGGACAAGTGTTTAGAAGTGGGTTAACCCTAAAATAAGGAAAGTGGGTTAAAATGGTTAAAAGGTAACCCCTTGAGGAAGCTACATGAAAGTATAAATAAGAGGCAAGGCTTTCTCATTTTAATCACACTTGAGCATATTGAATATCTACAAGTGATTGAGATAACCAAAGGATATCTAAGCCAAATTTTAGAGGGAAGGTGAAGTAAAGAAGGATGAAATTCAAGAGAGGATAAATTCTTTTGATGTTGTTTTCTAAGGTATGTTATTCACAGGTCATCTCACCATTTTTGAAATGGATTTTTTTATAGAATGATTCAGACAGTGAAATTGGGAGGCCATTGAGGAAACATATCCAAGTAGTTTCGATACAAATTTCAACTTGTGGGTCATTGTATTTTTGGAGTTACACTCCGTGGAAAATAGGGTTTGCGGCTAGTCCTGAAACTAGTCTAAAACAAGTGTTTCGGGTAAAAACATCATAAATTCTTCATAAAAGATCCAAATTCAGTAATACCAAATGTGTTGGTTAGAGTACAGTATGTAGTATTATGTGTACAATTTTCATATCCATACAACAAATATTCTGTGCGTGGAACTCTCTACAAGTTCGCTCTCTAGAATAAACCGAAATTCAACAAAGTATGTCAGTTTTGCTATAACTCCTTTTTGGAGAGGTTCCAAGTAGTGAAATCTGGAGGAATTGCATAAAAGACACTGACGAAAATTGTGTACTATTTTCATATATTTATTCATTACAGGTACATAGTTATGTTTATTTCAAGTTAGGGTTGTTGACTAATCCAAAACTAGTCGTGTGAGACTAAAGTAAAGTTTGATGAAAAATGCTAGTCTCTTGTTGTTAAAGTTAAGGAAGGTTTGCAGGTATGTGATCATATACACAAAGTATATTACAGAGTTAAAAATCAAATTTGGATGTTGAAATTTATGAGGGATTTTGGTTGAGGTACATGGTTGAGACAAGTAGTTGATGAGTTGTCACATACATGAGGTGTATATTTGATGATGTTGGTAAATCTTGATGAGGAGTTGATACATGATTGGTACATACTTGGTACATGGTTGGAGGCACTTGTTATTAGTATTGTTAACAAATGGTTTATGGATGATGTAGAATACTTGTATTGGTATATTATTAGAAGCACATATTGATCTTGGTGATGATTATGAGTTGTTGTGTTATGTTTGGTTGATGAAAATATTTGAGAGTTGTCTTGGTGATTGATATTGGTGAGTAGATATGATTTGATTGATAATATTGATGAGACAGGTTGTTGTGATAGGTTGTTTGGACATGTTGTTGTGACAAGTTATTCATATAGGTTTGGTGCATGGTTGATGCACTTGTTCATGGTACAAGTTGAGGTACAGGATGGTGCATGGTTGATGCACTTATGGTACAGGATGATTACAGGTTGTTTGGTACATGTTGGTGCATGGTTGATGCACTTGTTTATGGTACATGTTGATTATAGGTTCAGGTACAGGTTGATGCATGGTTCAGGTTATTGGTACAGGTTGTTTGGTGAAGGTTGTTTGGTATAGGTTTACAACAGTATATTTCATAGTGATAGTGTGATAGTGGTTCCATAATTTTACTTATACATCAGGTAAGTTGGACGAGGAAATGATAGGTGGTTGTAGCCACCTTCCGGTTGTAGCCGGAGAACATAGGGTGTTGTAGCCTCCTTCTAGTTGTAGCAAGAGAATTGGGGAGTTGGATCTTCCCTCAGGTTGTAGCCTGAGAAACTAGGGGGTTAGAGCCTCCTTCCAATTGCAACTAGAAAACAATGGAAGTTGGTGCTTCAAATGAATGTAATTCTTAAAGACATATAGGATAAAACATTCCATGGTTTTCTCCTGCTTTGGGTTTCCACGTAAAACATTGGTGTATTGTGTATGTGTGTGATTTCTCATTTGTTCATTTTTTATTTACTCTGCAACTATTGGATGATAATGCTACATTGATATAACACTTACATTTTATGGTGAAAAGGGACGAAATTTCTTTATTACCGATTCACCCCCCCTCTCAGTAACCCAAAAATTGGTATAAGACCAGGTTCCTTCAGGAAACATTTTAACCACTGAAAGAAGATCATGGATTAGTCTGATAATGGAGTACCAATGTTTAATGGTGAGAATGTTTTTAAGTATGAGATGTGGAGCAGAAGGAAAAAAATATATTTATAGGCATAGGGACATTATATTTGGCTATCAGTTGTTACAGGATATGATATTTAAAAAAGGGAAAAGACTGCAACTAAGAAGGAATTGAAGAAGAATAAAAAAATAGCAATGGATTTCATCTTGGAAGGATTACCTAATCCGGTAAGAGAAAAGGTTGGTAAATGTTCATCAGCCAAAGAACTTTGGGATAAGTTACAAGAAATATATTCTCCACCCATCACAGATTCATAAAATGCCAAAGAAGATGCAGATAGAGATCAACAAGAATTATGTTTTTCTTTAATTTTGAAAAGAACAAACATCTTGAAATAGAATTCCATGAAGGAAATGAGATAGAAAAACTAATTGAAAAGGAAGACAATTATGAAGCAGAATTGACTAGTGCTTTAGAAGAACTGAGAGAAGAAAATAAGTCACTCAAGAAAGAATTTATGGAACAAAAGGAAACTGTTCACATTTTTTAAGAAGCCCAATAGGTCATCAAGAACTTAAGAACTCAGCTAGAATAAGCAATAAAGATCGGAGAAAATATTGAATATCAAAAGAAGTATTTGGAAGCCAACATAGAAACACAAAAGGAAGAAGCATAAATGAGAGAGAAGATATTGACAGATCATCTAAAGGAAAGAACTAACGATCTAAACCAACTTGAGGTAGTGTTTGGTCATGAAGATAAAGGACTTGAATAAGAAATAATCGTATTAAAAATTCAGCTTGAAGAAGCGAAAAGAACAGAAGAAGTCATGAAGTCTCAGATAATGAAGAAAGAAGAAGAGGTTGAGAAGCTTGAAGAAGAAGTTGTCACATTGAGAAGTAAAATCATCAAGTTCAACAAGAATCTTGAAGAGACAAAAGCATCCACATCAATTATAGAGAATGAAGAGAAGCACTCTAGGTTGCTAGAAAATAAGAATGAAGAAAATAGAAATAGTTATGCAGAAGTACTCAAAGGAAAGAATCATGGTCAACCATAATCTAAGAAAACTATTGAAGTTACACCTTCAAGAATACAATACATGTTCAAGCCACAAAGAAGCTTCAATCATTATCATGATCATTCAAGGAAGAAACTCAGAAGGGCTACGCCACAAAGAAGATCATTAACTCCCAGGTATGCACATTTCTTTTATGGTCATTTTTTTTATGATACTAATTTTGGACATAAGATTGCAGATTGCAGGGATTATAAAAGAAATGTTCAAGAAAGAAATGTCTATGTGGCCCTACATAACATTGAATGTTACAAATTTCATAACTATGGACACATAGCTAGTGATTGTAGAAGCATGATCGATACTTCCATAAAAGAGAACACTGATATCAGATGTAAGAAAGTATGGATAAGAAAAAATGAAGAACGGGTGAACAAATACCAAGTCCTAGAGATCACAAGATTGGAAATAAAATGAGATGAAGAAAATTTTATAGAGAAAAAGAAATATGTCAGATATAGAAAGGTTTGGAAAAAAAGAGAAAGAAAAGAAGGATGGGTAAATAAGGAACGGGTTCAAGAGATTGTACTTTCAGAAATTGTTGTGAAAGATGAATTCACAGACAGAAAGAATGAAGTTAGAGCTCAGAGAGATGATGAATCTACCAATGAAGATGATGATGAATACGTATCAGAGAGGGACTTGTTCTGATCCATTCGAATTAGAGACTCCCAGGTAATATGAATATTAGATAGGGGGAGTCTATGAGATAGTTGTGATAGACCAAAGAACCATTCTTCGAGAAGATTGCAAAGTTTGAGAAGACAGATCCATAGTAGTCAGTTAATAGAATTACAGTTTGATAGATTAATCAAGACTTCATGATAGTATAGTGATAAATGGGTCAACATTATGGACAGTTGTGCAAGTAGAGTCTTAGACAGTATGGACAGAGATGGATTTGTAAGAACACTTAGTAGGTTTGGACAAATATGTGAAAATGGATGAGAGCATGGATTCACATAATGGTTCAAAGAGTGGTTCAGATACAAAGGAACATTATCATAATGGATGATAATTACATAGGAAATGACTCAAACAATGCTAATGGATTCCAAATTGACAGATTTTATTTGGACACATGCAATGCATACAACAGTTCACATTCAAAACAAAGTAATGCTCAGAAACAACAATGACAAAAACTCCCTACGAACTATGGAAAGGAAGCGCAGACAACAACCTCTACATCAAGGTAACTCAATTTAGTATTTTATTAATTGAAATTTGTGTTGATGATATTGTTTTTGGAAGTACTGATGACAGGTTAAGCCAAAATATTGCAAAGGATATGTAGAATGAATTTGAAATGTCACTACTTGTAGACCTATCCTTCTTTTTGGGTCTTTAGATATGTCAAAGAAACCAAGGAATTTTTATTTCTCAAACCAATTATATCATAGAAATGTTAAAGAGGTTCGGAATGGAAGATTGCAAACTAGTTACCACTCCTATGCAAACTAGTTGCAAGTTGAGAAAAGATGATGATTCAAAGTCTACAGACTAGAGAAAATACAGGTCAATGACTGGTAGCTTACTATATGTGACAACATCCAGACCATATGTAATGCAGGTAGTTGGACAGGTGGCAAGATTTCAAGTAGCACCAAATGAATCACATGTATTAGCAGTAAAGAGGATTTTCATAAATCTCAAAGAACCCGGCGATGCACTCCAAGGCGAAGAACATTCCAATCAAGTATCAATTTCTATGGGAACAGGTTATAGAGAATAACATCAGAGCTTAATATGTGGGCACAAAATAACAAGTGTCAGACATCTTTACAAAACCTCTTACACGGGAAGCCTTTGAGTATTTATTCTAGAGACTCAGAGTAATTTCTACTCCAAAGTGAATGCTTTTGAATGCTTGTCTTATATGTATTATATTTACATACAAAAGAACCATAAAGAGGAAAATTCAGGTTGGAAGATCAATTTCAGGAAGAGCTCAGTCAGGGGGAGTATCTCCAAGGACAGTTCAGTTAGGGGGAGAAACCCCGGATGGAAAGATACCTTTTCCATTGATGAGAAAGGGGGAGAGATTTATCAGATGCAAAGGTAAATGCTTGGAGAGAGAGAATAGAGGCATGTTTCCAAGGGGAGCGATTGTCACAAGGGAAGAATGAGCGATATGAATTCAAAGTGATACCCTTTGTCAAAAGGTGAGATATTATTCATATGAAGGGAGAGAGAGTATTGAGAGGCCTATAAACACAAAGAAAATTCAAAGGCATGTAGAGAAAGGGAGAAGCCCCAAGGAGATTTCAGTCAGGGGGAGCAGCCCCGACAAAGGGAGATACCCTTTTCCATTGATGTCAAAGGGGGAGAGATAGAAACATTAATGATTAGTATAAGCATGAATGTTATCATGACTATGTGTTTCCATCAATGTTGGTGTTTCCATCAATATCAAAGGGGGAGATTGTCATACAGTTGTCTTAGGTTGATGTACATTTCGTATGGATTGTTGGTTGTCGTTGATGTCAACCATTGGAGAGTGATATTGTAGATTGATGTCAACCCTTAGTGATTAATGTCAACCCTTGGAGAAACTCTGGTAGTGAATTCTGGTAGCAAAAAGGTTTAGGCAATGGACCCAAGGTTGTTTCATGTATAATGATATGAGTTTTAATATATTTGAAGGTAATATTATTCTAGATGGATATTACATGTCATTCCATTTCTGGTGGTATGTGAAACGTCACATAACTCCTCACATTTAGAGAGTTATGGCCATGAGAAGTTGAAGAACCGATGTTTGGGTAATGGACCCAAGTTTGTTTGATGGATAATGGTATAATTTTTGATATATTTGTGGGCAAGAATATTCTATATGGATAATACATGTCATTCTATTTCTAGTGGTATCTGTAACATCACATAACTCATCACGGTTAGAGAGTTATGGCCATGTCAAGTTGGAGAAACCTCATGAGTCATCTAGAAGCCCCAAAAGGTCAAAGTAGTCAAAGTGGTTCAAGAGATTTTAGAAGGCAAATAATAAAGTGAAGTGATGAGTGTACTATAATTCAAAGCAAATACAAAATAAATTATTTAAATAATAAATTTAATGGATAAATTAGTAAGTGGACAAGTGGTTAGAAGTGGGTTAGCCCTAAAATAAGGAAAGTGGTTTAAGATGGTTAGAAGGTAACCCCTTGAGGTAAAGTGAAGTGATGAGTGTGCTATAAGTAAAAGTGGATACAGAATAAATTATTTAAATAATAAAATTAATGGAGAAATTACTAAGTGGACAAGTTGTAAGAAGTGGCTTAACCCTAAAATAAGGAAAGTGGGTTAAGATGGTTAAAAGGTAACCCCTTGAGGAAGCTACATGAAAGTATAAATAAGAGGCAAGTCTCTCTCATTTTAATCACACTTGAGAATATTGAATATCTAAAAGTGACTGAGGTAACCAAAGGATATATAACCCTAATTTAAGAGGGAAGGTGAAGTATTGAAGGCCTAAATTCAAGGGAGGATAAATCATTTTGATGATGCTTTCTAAGGTATGTTTTTTACAGGTCATCTCACCATTTTCAAAATAACTGTTTTTATAGAATGATTCAGACCATGAAACTGGGAGGTCATTGAGGAAACATATCCAAGTAGTTGTGGTACAAAGTTCAGCTTGTGGGTTGTTGTATTTTTGGAGTTACACTCCATGGAAAATATGGTTTGTGGCTAGTCCTGAAACTAGTCTAAAACATGTGTTTCCGGTAAAAATGTCATAACTTCTTCATAACAGATCCAAATTATGTAAGAAAAAATGTCTTGGCTATAGTACATTATGTAGTATTCTATGTAAAATTTTCATATCCATGCAACAAATATTTCGTATGGGGCACTGTATACAAGTTCTTTCTCTATAATAAGCCAAAATTCAACAAGATATGTCATTTTTTATATAACTCCGTTTCTGAGAGGTTCCAAGTAGTGAAATCTAGAGGAATTGCATAAAGACACTGAATAACATTGTGTACTATTTTCATATCTTTATTCATTACATGTACATAGTTATGTTTATTTCAAGTTAGGGTTGTTGACTAATCCAAAACTAGCCATGTGAGACTAAAGTAAAGTTTAATGAAAATGCTAGTCTCTTGTTGTTGAAATTAAGGAAGGTTTGCAGGTATGTGATCATATACATAGGGTCTATTATAGAGTTACAAAACAGATTTGGATGATGAGATTGATGAGATCTTTTGGTTGAGGTACATGTTGGGTACATGATTGAGACAAGTAGTTGATGAGTTGGCACATACATGAGGTGTATAGTTGATGATGTTGGTACATATTGATGAGTCATAGTTGATGAGTAGTTGATACATGATTCGTACGTACTTGGTACATGGTTGGAGGCACTTCTTAGTAGTATTGTTGACACATGGTTTATGGATGATGTAGCATACTTGTATTGGTATATTATTAGAAGCACATATTGATCTTGGTGATGATTATGAGTTGTGCTATGCTTGCTTGATGCACATCTTTGAGAGTTGTCTTGGTGATCGATCTTGGTGAGTAGATATGATTTGGTTGATAAGATTGATGAGACAGGTTTTTGCAATAGGTTGTTTGGACATGTTGTTGTGACAGGTTATTCGTATAGATTTGGTTCATGGTTGATGCACTTGTTCATGGTATAGGTTGAGGTACAGGTTGGTGCATGGTTGATGCACTTGTTTATGGTACATGTTGATTACAGGTTGTTTGGTATAGGTTGGTGCATGGTTTATGCACTTTCTTATGGTATAGGTTGATTACAGATTGAGGTATAAGTTGATGCATGGCTTAGGTTATTAGTATAGGTTGTTTGGTGCAGGTTGAATGGCACAGGTTTACAATAGTATATCTCACAGTGATAGTGTGATAGTGGTTCCATCATTATACTTATATGTCATGGTGGTTGGATGGGCCAAGGACAGGTGGTTGTAGTCGAAGAACATAGGGGGTTGTAGCCTCCTTCTTGTTGTAGCCAGAGAATTGGGGAGTTGGAGCTTCCCTCAGGTTGTATCCTGAGAAGCTAGGGTGTTGGATCCTCCTTCCGTTTGGAGCTGTAAAATAGAGGAAGTTGGTGCTTCCAATGAATGTAATTCTTAAAGACATATAAGAAAATCATTCCATGGTTTTCTCCCGCTTTGGGTTTCCACGTAAAACACTGGTGTACTTTTTATTTATGTGATTTCTCATTTGTTCATTGTTTATTTACTCTGCAACTACTGGATGATAATGATACATTGATATAACACTTGCATTTTATGGTGAGAAAGGATTAAATTGCTCAATTACTGATTCATCCCCCCTCTCAGTAGTCCAACAATTTTCCCTCAAGGGGTATGTCCCCAAGGAAAGATGTGATAAACAACGAAAAATTTAATCCTCCTGACACATTACTTCCCCTAGAATGACTAGGGATAGACCCAAAATGACTAAGAATATTCTATCCAAATAGAAAACCAACATTCAAGAATGTCGGGTTGTTGATAGGAATGGCAGAGGTGGAAGGAATTCCACTCCCCATGCTGAAACTAAGTCTTTCCCCCCCATTGGAAGGATATCCAAGTGTGGGAATCAAGACTGATGGGCATGGGCATGTGATATATAGGTATACTAGTGGATGGAAAAGAGGACACGATAGGTATCCCACAAATAGAGGTATCTGTAGAAATGGGCATGGATAATGTAGGTCCAATGGTTCTCAAGGATGGAAATTTGGACATGAATGGGTTTCCCCAAGTCACATTAATGGATGGAATTGATGGCTCAGCCATAATTGATGAAACCCTTGGGCCAGACATGGTGTGAGGGTCGCTGAACAAAGAAGGTGTAACTATTCAATTTGTTTTCACTCTGAACAATGTGGGCGATCAACCTACAGTCATGCTAACCTCAACAAGATATTGTGGCTATCAACCGTGCTATATGGTGCAAGCGGTTGAAATACAGTTAGAATAATGTGTTTGTATATATTCTAATCACCCAGAGACCATACAGTCTCCCTCAAAATAGGACTGGACATGGGACTGTATGACCTACTATATTATCCTAAAAAAAAAATCAAAAAATCCAAAATGACTAGGAGGTCAAGACCCCTTACCTGGCTCTCTCGATACTCAAATCAACTAGCTAATGCATGTGCATGGGACTCTAGAATTGTGTGGTATATATTGAGATACATGCATACACATCACCTCAGGTAAAAATGAGGTGGAATGGAGGGCCCCACTACCATTTATACAACCCAATCACAAAATTTCTTGAGAATGTAAGAAGGTCAAAAGATTCATTTTTCGAAATGTTTGTGATGTTGGGATCCTCATTTTCCATTCTACATGATGGAATGATTTTTTCAATTTTTCACAAACCTTCCCCGAGACCCCTCTCTTGACACCTAGGTTGCAGGTACGCTTTCTCACTATCATTTTATTCCAAGTTCTTGTATCAATTTATTTACTATCAGGTATTTTTCACTTCGAGTATTTGGCGTTTTTGTATAGGTACTTATCAACAAGTTCACATCACTTCTCTTTAGGGCCATTCTATGGCCCCTTCAAGTGTATACTTCAAAAACAACATGTATTCAATCCCTCTATGAATAATTTCATTTACAAATATCATTCCTCTACATATACCTCTAGGATCACATTCCTTGGTATCACAACAACTTCACCTAGTTCCACTTGCATAGGATTGCTATGCTCTAGTAGTTTCTTACCCACATTGGTTTTCTCAATTTTCACCCCCCTAAGAAAATTGGCATTTGTGTTGTTTTATCCCATATAATGGGATTCCAAGAAGTTTCTACTTCTAAGAATGAGCCTCATACTTCTTCTCATCATATTCCTAGCTCAAACACCCATGGATTCACGACTCCTCGCAATCTTTTTATTAGTTTTGTTGAATGTACCTCCACATTTTCACTTGGCCCCTCATATCCTCCAAGATTAGTCTTCCATTTTCAATCCAATCTAAAATTTGCTCACCTACATCAAGACCCATCCTTAGGCCCCCCACCCTTCATTTGTCCTCACAAAGTCGTGCCTCACTAACCCAAGCCATTTAATCACTAGGGCACCCACATCTATGCTTGTACATTCAAACCAATTATTATTTATTCATTTAGTAATAGTACAAAGTACAATTTGATTTACAAACAATAAAGTAGACTTAGGCCATCACACTCGATGTTGCCATTTTTTACTCGATGACAACCCTAGTTTCCCTTGTTTGGAGTATTCACACTAAGAAACCTTGTCTGCAAACACCCATATTATTGGCCAAACCTCAAGTATCCCAGTATCTTACAATATGATCCCTAAGTTTTCACCCATAACTACCAACTCTTTGTAGCCTCATCACCCTTAGTTGCAATTTGAAAATACCTTGCTAGTATTTGATTGTCCCCTTGACATCATACCACTTTTTGTCCATTTTAATATTTAACTACTTTCACTATGATTCGTCACTTATTATTCTTCCAAGGGAAGTCTTAAGTCCCATTTACCATTGACCTCATAAATATTTATCAGCCACATAACACTCTTACAAATCAGTACCTAGTACCACATTAATAGTTAATTTAAAGGGGCCCTTTTCCCTTTGAGATCACAACTCCATTCTTGTCACGCACAAATAATCCAAAATATCTGG
>SNQJ01S0001295.1:832380-871994 GCA_010110895.2 Picea sitchensis | reverse complement strand
GATAAAGGAGTTCACCCCTCTTATGGGCTACATCTCCTGGTCCAGCTTCCAATGGATCATTATTATTAATTTCTCAAAAAGTGCTCAAAAACATGTCTTACAATGCTCAAACTGACAAATCGACTGCTCCAATGGCTTCCCAGTGTCCCAAAACCCTTGTCTGGGCTCTTTCGGCACCTCAATCGGTCGAAAAATGAAGAAGTTAGGCCTCCTGGAACTCTCCCTCTTCAAGCTTGTTGTCTCTGGTTCTACAATTCGCACCCTCCTTGAGTGAACCTGGCTCACACGCTCTTTTAAGCGTAAAAACCTAGCACCGGGCGCAATCGCACCAACGGTGCAAACCGTAGGATGGTTAAGGCGCCTCCAGCCCCTAACCGCCTCGGCACTTGGGCATATGGCCATGTGACCTTGCATTGGGAAAAATGGTGGTTAAACTGTTTGAAACCGTGTAACTTCCATTTGGGTCCCGCGCCAACATTTAACACACGGTTACATAGAGCCACGGGTCATGGTTTCAAACCCCACGCATATATATAAAATACATTACAATGCAATGTATTGCAATACAATGCAATACAATGAA
This sequence comes from Picea sitchensis, assembly GCA_010110895.2. Taxonomy (NCBI): domain Eukaryota; kingdom Viridiplantae; phylum Streptophyta; class Pinopsida; order Pinales; family Pinaceae; genus Picea; species Picea sitchensis. The sequence goes on along the minus strand of SNQJ01S0001295.1, from coordinate 871,411 downwards.
ATGCACGCGTAAAATGGTTGGGAAATATGTTATATGTGGGTCATATGTAATATAAAACGACCATGGGTCGGGGCTTAGCCCCGGCCCGACCCTCCGCCCGATATACAACACTTCAAACATACATATAATGTTTCCCGTAATGCTAACAAGGAACAAACGGTGGTGTAATGGTTAGCGGAGGTTCGTGAAGGCGATAGTGTTGGGGGAGGTCCGGGGATCGAACCTCGCGGACTCCCAATACAATTTTATACAACCAAATAAACAATAATGAGGGGGACACGTGGCGCCCAGGGATTGGGCCACGTGTCCTCATATTACTTGCCACCAACTGGACACGTGTCATCACATCATTCGCCTCTAACAACCAACCGGATCCTGCCACATCATTGGATGCCACATCATTGTATGGATGGTACATCCCTGCCACGTCACCGTATGGATTGTACGGACTGTACGGACAGGTACAGTTAGCATCCAAAAATTTTGCCTGTTTGGCTTGGCAGACAGATCGTGATATCTCCTCCATACAGACTCCGTTTGAGAAAGTAAATATACCGCCGAAATCAGGAAGACGAGACAGACGCAATGGAACTATTTTCATCACATTCCAAGTACTTTGAAAATTGAGCAAAATTTGATCCCCTGATCAGTTACAAACAAAAAACTTTATTTTGGTTGTGATAAGGGAAACACATAATGAAGAGGATATCAGACTTGAGGAGAATCTCAAGCAAGGACCTACTAGAGAGCTTGGACAGAACAGTGAAGGAAGTTCTGCCACCCAGGTTTTTGAAACTATGAGAAACCTTATTATGGAACTACGAGTTTTCAAAGCAGACAATGAGAAGATAAAAAAATCACAACATGAACAACAGGAAATAAATGAAGTATTGTTGTGTAGCATAGTGACGAAGAAGAGCCCAAAAGATAACAACAAGGAAGAAGAGGTCAGTAAAAGAGCCTCCAAAAATTTTGGGCTTGAAGCAGAAAAAGGGGACAACTCTTTCAAAGGCACACCATCAACAGAAGGTAAAAAAACCACAGGAAGAAAGAGAAAAGAGGTGGAGCACCTGGAAGGAGAGTTTAATAAAATCAAAATATCCACCTTTGATGGGGAATCTCGGACAGGGGAGAAGGTTGAAGCATGGTTACTAGACATAAAAAGGTATTTCAAGATCTACAATTATTCCAGCAACATGAAGGTCAGAATGGCCATATATAACCTTAAATGAAAAGAAAGTATATGGTGGCAGGACCTGAAGTTGGCCAAGGGGCTAAAGGAAAAACACATGGAGTGGTCAAATTTCAAGAAATACTTTAAGAAATAGTATTTATCTGAAATTTACTATGAAAGAAAGACCAAATAGTTTTATGAACTACGAATCGGTCAAATGACTATGGATGACTTGATAAACAAATTCCTAGAATTATTAAGGTTTGTGCCTTATATTTGGGAGGACAAAATAAAAATTCAGTGGTTCCTAAGTTGATTACCATAGTCCTATAAGGACAGAATCGAGTTCGAAAACCCCAAGACCTTAAGAGAATTTTTCATAAAATCCTGAATGTGTTACGATCAATATAAAAAACAGTGCGAGCTTCCCAAGGCTTGGAAAGACAAGAAACATGAAAGAATGAACCAATGGAAGAAGCGATATCAACCAACCCCTTTCCAGAATGCAAGAAAGAGATTTCCAAGGAAATATTTTCACTCCAATAACCAGAACACCCAAGGAGTAGGTAAACCAGTCAATCTGGGAACCAAGAAGTTTGGGGACAGTCCTAGAGAGCCATTAAAATGTTGGGAATGTGGAGAACCTCTCTTAAGGAGGAATTGTCTATGTTTAACTTCTGCAGCAACGACTATGGTTCACAACCTGCATGAAGCCTCTATAGTGGGAGATGTGGGCAAAATATTACACATGATCAATGCAGTCGTGGATGGCCGACAAGATGATCACCAATCGACTATGGTGAAATTTGAAGGTAAAGTTAATAATAATTGTGTTTCTGTTTTAACTGACCCAAGAGCTACCTTGATTTATGTTTCTCCTGGTATAGTGGATGCAAATAAAATTATGAAAGTCAGGCTTAAAAAGTTTTGGCTAGTACAACTATCAATAGGAACAAAAAGAAAAGTAATAGATTTCATTTCTGATTTTGAGTTCAGTTTAGATGGACAGAACACCAAAATAAATTTGAATATTCTACTATTAGGGTCTTACAATATAATTATTGGAATGCACTAGCTAGAGAGGCATAAAGAAGTTTTAGATTGTTATGAAAAATCACTCACTTACAAAGATGAAGACAACACTGTTAAGACAGTAGAAGGCATACGAAAACCAGTCCCAGTTAGGTAGATTTCAACAATGCAATTTAAGAAGTGCACGAGTAAAGGTTGTTAGATCTACGCCATCTAAGTGACAAATCTGTTGGAAAAGGAAAATAAACCTAGCCTAGAATATTTTTCCATCTTACATGAATTCAGAGATTTGTTTGTAGACAAAATACCTGAACTTCCCCCAATAAGAGAGATAGTTTTCTCTATTGATATGGTGCTTAGTTCAACCTTATATCTAAGGCATGCTACCGAATGAGTTTACCTGAATTAACAGAGTTAAAAATTCAACTACAAGAACTATTGGACAAGGAGTACATCAGACCAAGTGTCTCACTGTGGGGAGCACTAGTCCCTTTTGTTAAAAACAAAGACAAAACTCTAATATTATGCATTGATTACAAACAATTAAACAAAATGATTGTTAAAACCAAATACCCCCTACCTAGAATCAATGATTTGTTTGATCAAGTGGGAGGGGAAAAGATTTTTTCTAAGTTGGATTTAAGATTGGGTTATCACTAGGTTAGAATAAAGGATGAATACATAAGTAAAACAACGTTCATGACGAGATATGGACATTATGAATTCATGGTCATACCGTTTGGTCTCACTAACGCACCAACAACTTTTATGTGTTTAATGAATAGAATTTTTAGTGAGTAGTTGGATTAGTTTGTTTTGGTATTTATTGACGATATCCTAGTTTATTCAAAAACAGAAGAAGAACACAAAGAACATCTAAGGATAGTATTGCAAACTTTAAGAAAACACAAACTGTATGCTAAATTTGAAAAATGTGACTTTTATCAAAAGAAAATACAGTACCTAGCACATGTAATATCTGAACAAGATATTGCAGTCTACTTAGAGAAGATACGAGCCATCATGGAATGGCCTATCCCTAAGGATGTAGTGGGCATCTGGTCATTCATGACAATCACCGGGTATTATCACAGATTTATAGAGGGATTCTCTAAGATTGCATATCCTATAACATCGCTACACAAAAAGGGAACCAAGTTTAATTGGTCACAAAAATGTCAAGATAGTTTTAATAAGTTAAATGAACTGTTAACAACCACACCAATTTTAAAAGTAGAAGACCCGGATAAAGACTTCACAGTCTATGTGGATGCGAGAAAAGAAGGTTTGGGAGGTGTCTTAACTCAAGAAGGGCACGTTAATACTAAAAGAGAACGAACGAAACTATGTCACCCACGACTTGGAATTAGCAGTTGTCATCCATGCATTAAAAATGTGGTGACACTATATAATGGGCATAAATTTTTTGTTGTTAACTGATAACAGTGGTGTGAAATTCTTGTTTAGTCAACCAGACCTTAACACAAAGAAAGCAAGATGGTTGGCCTTCTTGAGCAAATTCGATTTCAAGGTAAGACACATCAAGGGTAAGGAAAAAAAAGTGGCAGATGTTTTAAGTAGAATAACTCATGGGTTGTTTGAGATAAACATTAGCAGGGAAGAAAATGACATTGAGCAAATGATAAAGGCTGCAAGTAATAATGATGAAAAATACATTAAAACAATGGCAGATTTACAAAATAATGTAGAAAATTTAGACAGAACAAATCTGAGTTTGGACAGAAATGGTATACTAAGATTCAAAAATAGGTTATACATACCAGATTCTACTGAATTAAAGTTAACAGTTTTGGACGAAGTACATAAGAAGCCATATTCTGGTCATCTGGGATACCACAAAATGGTAACAACACTAAGGAAATTATTTTATTGGTCTAATATGAAATGCAAGACAACATAATATTTGTCTAAGTGCCTAGATTTTCAACAGGTGAAGGTTGAACACCATCACCCAACGGGCCTATTGCAGCCTCTACCTGTACTAGAATGGAAATGGGAGACTATATCACTAGATTTTATCACAGGTTTGCCTAGAACTCAAAAACATAATGATTCAATTATGGTAGTAATTGATAATCTTATCAAGTCTGCACATTTTATTCTTGTAAAATATACTTGTAAAGATATTAAAATCACTGAAAATATACATGAAGGAAATTTTTAGACTTCATGGTATCCCTAAAATGGTGATTTCAGATAGAGACATAAAATTGACATCTACGTTTTGGAAAGAATTGTTTGCAAGGTTGAATACTAACTTGAACTTCAGCACAAGCTACCATCCACAAATGGATGGGTAGAATGAACGAACAAACCAAATCATGTAATATATGCTACGAATGTATGTAAGGAAGAAACCAAGTAAGTGGGAAGACTACCTAAACTTGGTGGAATTTTCATACAATAATGGTTACCAGACATCGGCTAAGATGAGCCCCTTCGAAGTACTGTACGATAGAAAGTGTACAACTCCGATTACTAGGATAACCCAATTGACAGACTCATGGTGGGACCATAAATGCTCCAGGAAATGGAGAATATAGTAATAAATGTACAATAGAATTTAAAGGAGGCACATGACAGACAAAAAAGTTACACGGACCTGCAAAGAAGACACCAGGAATTTCAAGTTGGAGACCACATGTATTTAAGAGTCAAAGCAAGAAGAAGTTCATTAAAGATAGGAAACTGTTCCAAGTTGGCATCCATTTTTTGTGGCCCTTTCGATATCTTATCTCGAATTGGACCCATGGCATATCAACTTGCACTTCCCGCAAATCTAAAAATTCATAATGTATTTCATGTTTCTTTGTTAAAAAAAATATGTTCATGATCCTACTCACATGATCGATTGGAACATGGTGCAGGTGGAACCAGAAGGAAAGTTCCAAGCAAAACCTTTGTGCATTCTGTACAGGAGAGAAACAATACTACAGAATAGAGCTGTCACCCAGGTAAAAGTGCAATGGAAACACTTTAGTCCTGAGGAGGCCACTTGGGAATTGGAGGAAGATTTGCAAAAAAATTATCCAACCCTGTTCCAAGAAAGGAACAAACACTGAGGACAATGTTGTACTAAAGGGGGAAAGGATGTAATATCCCCCAAAAATAAATTATTATTAAAGTCTGTATGCACTTAGGAATTTATTTCTATTTTTGGCAAATTTGAACTTGGAAAATTATTGCCATTTATGGAAATTTAGAATTTAGAATTTGGTTAATTGTAATTAATTATTGTGATTGTTGGGCAAAGATTTGATTTGCTCAACCAAATCTTTGACTATGACACTTGTAAGAGACAAATATTTTTTATATTTATTGTTGAGGGACAAATGGAACAACCAGGTTGAAATCAGCTAACCATGACTCCATGAGTGGGGAACAGGCTTGAACTACCTCAAGGATGAATTTTACAAGTGGAAAATTAGGAATTTGGCCATTAGTAGACCCTGAAGATCAGGGATTTTTAAAGTTGCGAAAATTCCCAAGGGGAAAATCACTATGCACAAGATGCTTTTGCATATATAGCATATGGGAGGAGGCAGTATGTTACCTAGTATGTTGGGGGGGGGGATAATATAACTTGTTGTTATAAGTACTATTTTCTGACTGTGAGGAAAGGATAATTTCTTATCTGAAAGAGGACTATAGCAAAAGAGGAGCTTCGAGGTTTTCCCTCATGGATTCATGGTTAGGATAGGGGGGGAACAGAACAAGTAGATTGGTTGTTCTGTAATATGGTTGGGTGGAACTTGGTTGTTCCATTTTTTGTCCCAGCACCTAGTTCATATATGTACTTCTACTTATTCCTTATTGATTTGTTTTATTGGTCAAATCACTAAGTAGAATGAAATGAATTGTAGAATGAGCCTTTGTAGTCTGATTTTATTTAATGAGTAAAGTTAAGAAAGCTACTGTGTGTTAGTTGTTGTAGGTACATGAGATATAGATGTAAGCTAAATAAAATATAATTTTTACTGTTTTATTTATAACCTCTACTGGGCATGTGAATATATACATACAGATATTCACTCTAAGGAACATTGGACTGTGAAAATGCTAAATATAATTCTGGAAGCATTTACAGGACACACACACACACACACACACACACACACACACACACACACACACACACACACATATATATATATATATATATATATTGTTGTAGATTAAATATGCATAGCTATATAAATATCTAAGGAACGTGAGATTCTACAAATACCGAAGTGAAATTCAGAATGAATACAAGAATACAAATGCATATATGTATATGTTGCTTCTCGAACAAAATTTATGTGCCAATTAAACAATTTAACACTCATACACACAAAGATTTTAGACACTTGGGCCTTATGAATTTTCAAGTAATTGTCCATTGATAAGACTGTGCCAAAAGCATAACGAATTTTATAGTTCATCCTTACCACAATAAAACTATAAACGGAGTTCCAATTGTTATGCACTATTTATTATAGAAACTACTCAATATATAATAGTAATTCATTGAGTTATAGAAAAATCTGTGCGTTTTATTACAATAAGAAAATAAATGATTTGTATGGCCAAAGGCGTGGGATCCAAGTCCTTGCAAACATATTACTCTGGGTAAGGACTCAGTACCACTTGAAAACCATGTTCGGACCTTCAAACTAACACTAGAATTCACAACCCGAATACCTTTTTCGTGCAAGGCATTGTCCTGGTTCCAAATACTGCGAAGGTTTAAAGTCCTGCAAGGAAATCAAGAATTTATAATTAGTGTTAAGATACAAGTCAACAAAGTTTAAATATTGAATATAGAAGAATTACCAGGATGAATTTAAGAAATGAAATTATCGCATATTTAATATATGGACTTCACTTAGCTTGCATTTTGGGGAAAAAATGCCTTTTCTTCCATTTCTGTCGATGAGGAAAATCCTCTATAGGCCTGAAGGGGAGGAGTGGACCAAGGATTGCCTGATGGGTACCCTCGCAACAAACAGGGGTCGCATCATTAGATTTTGGTAACCAAATATTTAACCAACTATTTCAAAAGGAAGTAAACAAGAAGAATTCTTAAACCAGAATTATAAAGAATGCACAGTATAAAACATGTTCCACAGAATTGCCCAAATTCAGATCATAGATAAGGCTACGAGATTGTTCCCTCATAACGATAAGAAAATATACAGGTTGATGATAAAGAATAATGAGGTCATAATAGGGTTATGGGTACCTAAATATTTGTTCCTTTCTTTCATACGAATGAGGTGAAATTAGACATATTAACTACCGGATTCCAGAATGAAGAGTAAGGATAAATCTTTTAAAATTATTAAGTTCTGGAATAATATTACACAGTGGAAATATTATCTTTGTATCTATGCATGTACAAATACGAATAGGGTAAATAGAGTTATATTTTATTAAAACAAAACCTTAAACAACAGTAAAGAAATCCTCACCGCAGCTACAGGGATTGATTTACGATTTCATAACTTTAAGCAAAATTTCCATAGTGAGTCAGATACAAGAGCCGATAGCTCAAAGATTTAATGCTAAACCAACTAGATTAATTAAGGGAAAAAATCAACCCATGTATACAAAGAACATAGTAGGTGAACAACCAATTAAAAGGGTGATTTTAAGCAACGAGGATCGAGTCTTGGCCTTGATGGAAAACCCTTGCGAATGGAAATATGGGTTATGACAGAGAAATTTAGCATATCGTTATTCTACAGGAATACTCTGTGTTGAATTTTAGGTTCACTGTAATAGGGTTTAACCATTGGAGCTGGGGCGATAGGTATGTTGTGAGTAACTCCAAATAAATACCAGGCTACACATAAAAGAAATGAGTGAGGGTATTTTCTTGTTGAAAAAACCCTAACACATTTTGGAACTATCCCTGAATCAAGAATTTAAAACTTCCTGTGTAGAAGACATTACAAGATAATGAATTCTGGAGAAGTGAATGACTACCTCACGAAAGAGATAAATTCGTAAGAAAACACCATTGTAGAACTTACATATCTAACTAGAGCTCAGATGGAAATATTCTAGAGAGTTGAGATTAACGAGAAGGGAGGTTATCAACCAACAACAATAAAGGAAAAACGAGTTACAGAGACAACTTAAGATGAGACTAACTCCCATATATGCTATAGTTAGTCCAAGCAATATGGTTTTATGATATTACTTGGTAAAGGAGGAAACCAGATAGACACATAATGTTTTCTTTCCATACGCAAAGTAGAAGCCCCCTTGTCGTCGGTGGTTACACGCAGAGCAATGTACAGAGGATAACGATGGAAGTTTTGGGAAAAAATGCATAAGATCCAAAGGAAATGGAACCTTAGTCACCTTAGTGACTCTCGTATCATGAATTAATGGCGAATGGATGCCTTGGGTACACAAGTCATGTGAAAAAGTGTGCATGGTGTATGCACATTGGTCACTTTAATCTAGAACATGTACAATGTAGGAAACCCCATAACTATCAACCAGAGAAATCTTAATGGCGTTTACGAACATACATTAACTACGCATTAAACTGAGCCCATTAGCATTGTTAATGATAATCCTTGTCATGAAATCGGATGGGTGCATACTAGACAGTAAGCGTTAGGGTTGTGACTTGTCGCACCAGGTGGATTCCAAACCCCAATGTTAAATATATTGTTTTGTGTGTGACCCTATCACTTGTCAACTGGTGTGGATGTTAGTTCTGCTAATTACTGTGTTGAAGACCTTAACAAAGGAAATAAATAATCCACTACAGTGAAAGTTGGGATGCGCATTCCGTTAGGGTATAGTCGTGGCAAGGAGGCCCATATACGACCAAAGTCAGAACCTTCGGGTAAGACATACGATGAAGTACTCATATAAACTCAATAAAATTGTATTGTATGACTTAGACTTTAGGACTTTATGGTAACATGTTTATTCCTAATATCACTATTTAATAGTTCTTGAGATGCGTATTTTTATAAGAGGTTATAATAAAGGAAATAGATCAAATGTATGGGATTGTAATAATAGAGTATTAGGACTTATCTGAAAGTGGACTTTATAAAAATGATTTTGGGAATCCCTTGTTAAAGGTAAAGCCTAAGTAGGCTAGAACTACTACAAACCATATGGACATGACCAGTTCATGGTTTCATGAAGAGGCTACAATTTAACCGGTTATGAAAAGTGTTAACTCATGTTTGAATAATAGTAATAAGTACAACTTAATGGAAATAGTATCCACCTTGTCTTAGCTACTTATTAATGCGTTTAATTATACGTCGTGTTCCGATAGCGATGATTATAGGTTTAAAAGGATTAAATATCTCAGAGTAAAGAAGAATTAATGCATCTAGCAAATTTTTTTTTTATTTGGTAATTTTGGGGTACATTACATATGGTATTAGAGAAAAGGTTACAACACTTGAACCTTAAACATGGCCAAAAATGTTTTCTTAGCACATGCTTTATGTTTAACAAAAAACTAACAAAACATTTACTGTTACAAGAAGAAAAACTTTATTTTTGTTGTGATAATGGCATCAGAGAATGAAGAGGAGATCAAACTTGAGGAGAATCCCGAGAAAGGGCCTACTAGAGATCCTAGACAGAACAATGAAGGAATTTTCTCCACCCAGGTTCTCGAAACTATGAGAAACCTTATTGTGGAACTGCAATTTTTCAAAGCAGACAATGAGAAACTGAAAAATCACAACAAGAATATCAGGAAATAAATGAAGTATTTTTGCATAGCATAGTGACGAAGAAGAGACCAAAAGACAACAACAAGGAAGAAGAGGTCAATAAAAGAGCCTCCAAAAATTTTGTTCCTAAAGCATAAAAAAGGGACAACTCTTCCGAAGGCACACCATTAGATGAAGGTAAAACAACCACAGGAAGAAAGAGGAAATAGGTGGAACACCAAGAAGGAGAGTTTAATAAAATCAAACTGTCCAACTTTGACGGGGAATCCAGGACAAGGGATGAGGCTAAAGCATGGTTACTAGACATAAAAAAGTATTTCCAGATCTACAATTATTCCAGCAACATGAAGGTCAGAATGTCCATCTACAACCTGAAAGGAAAAGCAAGTATATGGTGGTTGGACCTGAAGTTGGCCAAAGGACTAAAGGAAAAACAGATGAAGTGGTCGGATTTCAAGAAATACTTTAAGAAACAATATTTATCTGAAAGTTACTATGAAAGAAAGAACAAAGGGTTTTATGAACCACAACTCGGTCAAATGACTATGGATGACCTGGTAAACAAATTCCTAGAATTAATAAGGTTTGTGCCTTATATTCGGGAAGACAAAGTAAAAATTCAGCGGTTCCTAAGCTGCTTACCACAGTCCTATAAGAAAAAAATCGAGTTCGACAACCCCAAGACCTTAAGAAAAGTTTTCAGAAAAGTGTGAATGTTTTACGATCAATAAAAACAACGGCTTGAGCTTCCCAAGGCTTGGAAAGACAAGAAACATGACAGAATGAACCAATGAAAGAAGGGCTATCAACCAACCCCTTTCCGAAATGCAGAAAAAAGATTTGCAAGGAAATATTTTCACTCCAATAACCAGAACACCCAAGGAGGAGGTTAACTAGTCAATTTGTGAACCAAGAGGTTTGGGGATAGCCCTAGAGAACCGTTAAAATGATGGGAATGTGGAGACCTCACTTAAGGAGGAACTATCCGCGTTTAACTTTTGCAGCAAGGACTATGGTTCACAATCTACAAGAAGCCTCTACAGTGGAAGATGTGGGCAAAAGCTTACACAAGATCAATGTAACCGTGGATGGCTGATAAGATGATCATCGGTCAACGGTGGTGGAAGTCGAAGGTAAAGTTAATAATAATCATGTTTATGTTTTAATTGACCTAGGATCTACCTTGAGTTATGTTTCTCCTGGTATAGTGGATGAAAATAAACTTAAGAAAGTAAGGCATACCAAGTCTTGGCTAGTACAACTAGCAATAGGAACAAAAAGAAAAGTAACAGATTGCATTTTTGATTTTGAGTTCAGTTTAGATGGAAAGAACACCAAAATAAATATGAATATTCTACCGTTAGGGTCTTACGATATAATTATGGTCTTACCGTTAGAGGCATAAAGCAATTTTAGATTGTTATGAAAAATCACTCACTTAAAAAGATGAAGACAACATTGTTAGGACAATACAAGGCATATGAAAACCAGTCTCGGTTAGGCAGATTTCAGCAAGACAATTTAAGAAGTGCATGAGTAAAGGTTGTCAGATCTATGCTATCAAGTGACAAATATGTTGGAAAAGGAAGATAAATCTATCCTAGAAGAGTTTTTCCTCTTACATAAATTTAGAGATTTGTTTCTAGATGAAATACCTGAACTTCCCCCAATAAGAGAGATAGACTACTCTATCAATATGCTGCCTGGTTCAGCCCCTGTATCTAAGGCACCCTACCAAATGAGTTTACCCAAATTAACGAAGTTAAAAATTCAACTACAAGAACTGTTGGACAAGGAGTACATCAGACCAAGTCTCTCATTGTGGGGAGCACCAGTCCTTTTTGTTAAAAAGAAATACATAACTCTAATATTATGCATTGATTATAGACAGTTAAACAAAATGACTATTAAAAACAAATACCCCCTACCTAGAATCAATGATGTGTTTCATCAAGTGGGAGGGGCAAAGATTTTTTTCTAAATTGGATTTAAGATCTGGTTATCACCGGGTTAGAATAAAGGATGAAGACATAAGTAAAACAACGTCCAGGATGAGATATGGACATTATGAATTCGTGGTCATACCTAATTAGTCTTTTTTCTTTCTTTTACTTCTTGTAATTTATTTTAATTGTTTCTCTCTCATATTTTTTTCTATACCTTGTTTTTATAATAATATTTTTGTAATATATTATATATATTATTTATCTTTAAAAAAACTTTTTTTTTTTAAAGGCACCTTTAAATACTCTTTTTACTTTTTTATTTTTAATTTAAAAACTTCAAATATTCTTAAGTAACTTCAATTACTCAATAATAAGTCACTTTTTTACACTTTGTGGTAACTTTTATGAAAACTCATTTTTCTTTTTTAACAACCCCACTAAAATATACTCTCTTAATAATAATATATTTTCTTTTAAAATAATATATTAATATTATCTCTTTTCCTCGGGCCTTTTATAAACTTTGTAACTTTCTTCTTTTTTAATGAATGATCATGACCTTTGATGTGAGGTTTCATCTAAGATTCCCTTTTTGACTTCTTTAACTTATATACTTCACTTTTACTCCTTGTAAAGTTATGGAAGTGCACATTTTACTCCTCTTAACTTCTTGGTAATTCTTGGTCAACTAACTATTATGCTATTGGGTAGGATTTCACCTTTGTATTTAATAGTTTGACTTTATAATTTTCTTATGTAACTTTTACATTGAAACACTTTGATTTTATTTATTTTTCCTTTTATTCATAAACCTATTAAGTACCTATTTTGAATTTGCAGTGGAATATCTTCAACAAAATTTTGAGTTTTTATATGGTGAATGGCTTGAGTTTGTCAAAGACCCTCACTTCAAAGAAACTATCAAAAAAAGTTGTTGGCCAAAAACCGGTAATCAATGGAATGCCCAGGAAGGGGATCTGATACCAAATGGGACAAACAAAGTTTGTCATGCACAAATAATCCAAAATATCTGGAATATAGTAATCAAATCCATATGAATATATATATATATATATATATATATATATATATATATATATATATATATATATATATATATATCTCTCTCCTCAGAGACTCATTTATTTACACCCATAGGGGTTCCCTTAACAATATTCATGTCCTTTTGAGACATGGTCTTTCAACTGGAGGGCTCATTTATTTACCCACATAGGGGTTCCCTTAACCAATATTCATGTCCTTTGAGACATGGTCTTTCATTATTAATAATTATTATTTATTAATTATCATTTAATTATTATGTTATTAATATCTATTTTATATGTATATTTATGTTCATAACAGTAGATGGGATAGAGAGAGTCATAATTTTGTTTGGATTTGATTGGCCTCCCTAATGTTTGGCATTTTCACATAACCGAGTCTTAGTTTGCAACAATTACATTTTTTCATTACAGTCAAAGACCCCTAGGATTTACAGGCCACCAATGCCTTCAAGTAACGAACACACACCCCAAGTGTTCACTTCAATCTTTAGGACATGGTCTTCTTTAGAACTATTATTTTCCATTATCGATGCCCACCACAACACTACATATCTATACTTCATCAATTTTTCAGTTACAAGATCATCCTGGTCTTCATACTTTAGATAATTAGACTAGAGACCTCAACCTCTTGTCCACTATTGTAATCATTTCTAGTTATGGCATGAGCATGGTGTATGTCTGCATCATTTCTATAAAACATTTTCATACCTTTTTATAATGGTTGTATGTTTGCAAGTGGACCTCTCATTCTTCCTCCATGAGTGATCTTTGTCCCTTTGAAACGTTTTTCTCTATGTGAAATAAAGTATTAGTGTACCAAGAAAAATAAATAATGATATATTTTGTCTATATGTTTTCTCCTAACCTCACACATCAAGGGGCATCTGTTGTCACCCAAAAATCACTCACAAAGATACACAGGTGATCACTAAAAGGGTCATTAGTTCAATACACCAAGGTGAATGTTCATGTCATTAATACACCATCTTCAACAGGATAAAACTATACAAAGTGGGTTTTTTTTATCATCTGTGAGATTCAACAATCTAGGTTTTTCACAATTTGTGCATGCCCATGCTACTGTTCCTTCAAAAGTCATGCATATCAACCAAAGGTGAAGTTTCACCAAATTTCAGAGCATTGATTCCCAATAATCCCATCCGATGTAATTGCTAGAACCCATGAACATTAAATAATGCTCGAACAAGTGGCCTCGAACCCATGAAAATTGAAGGTTGGTACAACGCATGGGTTCATGTCTACTAAAGGATGGGAGGTCACACCCAAGTGGCCTCCCATTTCCCATTGAAACCATTTTTTATCAAACTTGTTGGAGGCCTATAAAAAGAGGCCATTATCATCCACAAATACAAGAGAAGCCTAAGTAATATTATGTTGGTTGTATGAGCCTAGAGAATCCTTGTTTCTCATTGTCACATACCCACTATGGAAAACTAAAATTTTTGCCTCTTTTCTTCGGGGGACAGAATCCCCGAATTCCTACAGGGGTCTAGCGCAAGCTAGCTTTCCCCTTATCCACCTCCATGTGATCATTGGTTACGACCATGGGCCAAGCCAAGAGCCGCCTTTCGTATTTCATGACTCAGTGATGTAGGAGAGTCAAGTCTTTCGACTCTTCAAACCCTGAAACCCGAAATCTTACCTTTGCTAAGATCGACGGCTGCGAATCTTCCCCTGATCCGACAGTCTTGGCCGTATCAGGATTTTGGTAACCGGGAGTTCGAAATGCAAGAGAGTCAAGTCTTTCGACTCTTCAAACCCCGAAACCCGATACGCAATTCCTTGTATAAGATCCAATGACTCGCGGGATTTCGGTGCTTTCTCGGAACTTTGACCACTCACCACACGTCTCCTCCAATGCACGGTCCAGTTCCTTTCAGAACTCCTCCTTTCTACCACAGAGTGCGTCAGGGTTCCGGGTACTGGGATTTCGTGACTTGCGAACATGAGAGGTCTTGCCCTTTGGTTTCCTAGGCGTCGAAATGCTGACCAGTAGCCACGTGTCCCTCCAATCGACGGTTGCGACCTTAGGCCATGATAAACCATTGTGATCTTTTTGGGATGATCAACAGTTGCGATCAAATCCTGACTTTCTTAAACTTTTTCACACTAAACTTATTTGGGGTTTCATATACTGGGATTTTGCGACTTGTGAAGATAAGGGGTCTTGCCCTTTGGTTTCCCAGGTGCCTAAACGTCGACCTCCAATCACATGTCCCTTCGATGGATGATCCAGGTAACTCTCATGGATCTTGGGATCTACGGTCCCGATTCCTTCGCTACTTGTGAAGGCTAAAAGGGTTCGAGGCATTAACGCCTACATTCCTTCCTCCAATCTAACAGTCATGACAGATCTCAGATCCTCCAAAAGGATCTCGTCCATGACTCTAGAAAACGAAAGGGTACTCTCTTTCAGTATTTGAAACTCGCTATCCTGCCTGAGCTTCGTCAACTATGAAGCACTTGAGAGCTTTGCGCTCTTTCTCCTGGACTTGAATCTTAGAAGAGTCTTCAGCACAACTATTGCACTCCTTCATCAAGGGGTTCTGGGTTCGGTTTGCCTTGCAGAGAGCCTATGCATATCTGCACTACCTCTCCTGAGCTTAACAAGATTCTTCCTCCAAGGGACTCAAAAGGATTAGGAAGGTTTACATGCGTACATGAAATTGTGTCCAAGGTCGACGAACACACAGTTCGTGACTCGGGCTTATGCCACCATAGGACACAAGTATTTACGGGTATAAAACTTATCCTAACCATATGCTTTCTTACTGGCCTAATTATACAATCAAGCATAAATAAGGGGGATATTGTATATCCATTAAGAAATATGCCTGATTCCTGCAACATACACAATATAGCCAATTCATACATAGTTACAGATAAATTACATAGGGTAAGAAATCACTTATCTATTACAGGCTGCCACCAACCAACTAACTGTGGGTGTTCATCATTCCACCCAACCATAGGCTCAGAGGCATTCAATATTAGCACTTTGTCCACCCCCGTGTCAATCCATGATACCACCAGGGAATTCTCACAGTTCTTGAGGGTTCTCTCTCTATTTTTTCTTCTGCTTGGATCATGTTCTTTGTAACTCAGAGATTTATCTCTCGGTAATGGCCTCGGAGAGGTTTCTCAGATGTCCCTCGGCATCAAGCTCACGGCCTTCATATTGCGACTCACTGGAGAGCTCTGCGCATCTCCCTTGCGAGCTTACACTCTTATTCTCCCCGTCTCTTCCCGTGTCTCCTCTCCCATGTGTGTATCCCTCTTACCTTTGGAGGTTTTACCAATCTATTCTGTTCCTTCTGTCAGAAGGAAGATTAGGTCTAGAGGTCCTTGTGCTACTTTGAACTGACAACCCATGTTTCCATTCATGGGGGTGGTTGGTGATTCAACCACTGGTCCTTTCTTCATTGACTGATTTTCTTTCCTTGGGATTCGAAGGAGGTTTGTCATCCTTATCAAGGGAGATTTTGGGTTATTTGATATATGAACCCTCTCTTATAGTTTTCACATTCTTTCTCTAGTGATATCATGGCTAATACTTTCAAGGCTTCACCCCCCACAGTCGGTTATTGGCAACTCAAACAATAATACATTTACATTTTCCCCATGCATTAGCATGGAAATTCCTATTTTATGATTAATTACAAATTGGGGGAAACAAGGTGTCACAATTCCCTTCCCCTTAAAGGAACACCATCCTCGGTGTTATTTCTCAAAAACACATGTCATGCCTTTCTCATTCATCCACTTCAAAAGTCTTGACCTTCATCCTCGGTCAAGGCCTTTTTCAAGATCTTAGCCTTCGTTATCTACCTTCAATAATTCTTGGACACAAGCACATTAATCACAGTTTTGTGCGGAAACATCTTATTGTTGTTCAAAATTCAAATGGAAACTTTCATAATCTTAGCACAATACTTATCTGTGAAGTTTGTGGATCTGTATCCACATGGTAGTTTTGTTATCCATGCTCATCGCTTTCCTTGACGTACCCATTGGGTGCATGATTCCAATTCAATAGTTCACAAGAGCTATCATGATTTCATCTTCCTTTCCAAGGTTTTTTTTTCCCGCACGGGAAACTACCGACTGTGTGCATGATCCCAATAGTTTACAAGAATTATTAAGGTCTCCTCTTCCTTGTGTTCACTCATCCTCCAAGCCTGAGCTCAGGCATCCCCTTCATTGTTATACAATCCCTCGGGTGATCCTTCTTTCCCTGTCGATGTTTTCTCCCATGGGAAAATTTTAGAGACTCTATCGAGTCTTACAGTCGAGGCATCCCTCAGACTTTCTTTGTTGAGGTGTCCCTCCAGCTTGTGTTACCTCAACATAATTTTTTTCAAGCGATCATGACTCATCACAGGGTTCTCATGGCTCAACAGTATCCCTTTTTCATCATCTTCATCTTTGACAACCTTCATCTGTTCCTTTCTTGACATGTCTTTTCTTCTCACATGTATCACAGGTATATAAAATTCATGAGACATCATTATAAATTTTAACTTTCAGAATGTTATTGCAAATCTGTCACCCACAGATTTTCTAATCTCATGATTTGTTTTCATATTTGTTCTGCACAGGAACCAGATTCATAATTATGGGACTTTCCTTCCCATAATGGTTTGGCTTAGCAATAAATTGGCCTTCCTTATGGGATTACAATGCTTCCATATCTAAGACCCCTTTGCTTCCTGCACTTTCAACTTCAATCAGCCAAACAACTTGTTAGCTTTTCCATGCATATACATTTTATTGCACCTGTACAACATCGTCACAACAATTTCAGAATTGTGCATACTTAACAATTAGATTAATTTCTCAAAAGGGAAATACCATTCCTTGCAGTTTGGCTCAGCAGGCAATCGGTCTTTCTTATGGACTTACAACACTGCCATATCCAAGACTCTTTGCTTCCTGCAATTCATTCTTTACACAGCCAAACAATTGTTAGTTTCATCTCAACATACCAAACTTTTCAAAGAGTAATTCAACATTTAAAAAGGGTTTTAACAATTGTGTCGATATTGTTATCGGACTAATCAGTAGGTGCCGACACTAACAGATCTCCCTAGATCCACCTGGATCTAGAACAAAACAGGACAGGACATGACTCTTTCCCTAAGTTTTGACCATTGAATTAGCTAATAGGAAGGAACAAGTAACATACCTTTATATCGCTTTCTAGGGTCTCTGTTGCTCCCGCTTCGCTCCAATGCTCTTGTGAGGTCAATACCAAGAAAACACAAACCAACCAAAGTGAAGATAGAAAAATATATTCGACAGTCAACTTATGTGTATGATCAAGGAATTACATAATAAAGTGAGAATAGCTTTATGGGAAAGGGACATGCCACTGTATTATATTGATTGAAAGTAAAGATTACAACCTGATCACCTTGATGTTGTAATCTTCCTTTCGATGGCCCTTGGCACCAACACACATACTTTCTCAATATTTGTATGAAGAAGATCAAAACCTCTTGATAGACTTGCTGGAGTCTTCAAGCCACTGTTCCAGATAAGTCCTTCACACAATTCTTTCACCAATTCTCCAATGAATCTTGCTTAACCTTTTCCATGAGAATTCCCTCAATATATAGGAGAGAATGAGTTAGTTACTTGATAAGAATGATCCCACAATATTAGGGAATCCGGTACAAGGATAACCATTCGAATGCCAACCCATTCTTCTAGAAGATTCCCTTCTAGAAGCATCGAGAATTCATCTTTTTCCATGCTTTAGGAATATTTCACACCCTATCTATTCAACACAGTGTGAGAAGTTTGCACCCTGGCTTAAAGAAACCTACGAGAATCAGGCATTCTCACACCCTAGGATACTAGCAGCCTGTGAACCCTCTTCAAAAATGAGTTTTCTGGGAAGAGATGAAAGTAACTTTTCTCAGGAGAAAGTTCTTATGAAGAGCCTGAGTACACCATCATCAATACATCATCATGATGACCAAAATCATGGGTAATAGAATGTCCCCCAAAGTATGAGGTTGGAACCAATGACAACTGAAAGACTTTGTAAGATGCATGTGTGTGTCGGAAACCAGGAGCACACCTAATCGGAAACCTGTGAACAACCAAGCATCTGCAACATATCATATATATTAATTTTGAGGTAGGCATTCTCATACTCAGATCATAGACTGATGACATTGTAGACATGGTTCATGGCCACCAATCATACACTGTGGATCCATGCCGTCAAAATATAGCATAGCCACTAGGAATACACTGTGGATCTATGCGAGAAATTTTGAATTAAGATGACATAGCCACGAGACATACACAGTGGATATATGTGCCACAAATTATACAGACTCCATCGCAACCTGGACAAAAGGATAATATCTAGGGTCTTCAATTCCATCGCTCAAAAGTACGAATCTAACCATGTGATTACATGTGTTGAAGTCGACCATGGAAGAAACCACTTGATTACCGGTCATTGATGAAACCGTTAATAAGTGCGAGGGAAATCACCATTGATGTCAATGACTCCCAAGGTACTCTAGTACAATCCATCGAGTGTGAATGAATGGGTTGAAGTCGAACATCCGATGGAATCTTTCGATCAGGGATCAATGATAGAAATCCTCTGTCGAAAGCGAGGAAACCTACCATTGAGGCATGCAAGCTCCAAGGTACCAAAAAATTTCTAATCTTTGATTCCAGATAATGAGCTGAAGTAAACGAAACAAAACGTGTCACAGGAGGGCCTTGATGTATCCCCCATCAATCACACGAAATGAGTAACATATTTTGAAGGTGAAACAGAGTATGACGTAACTTGGACTGGACACAGGGAAGGCCGACACAGAGAGAATGGATAACTGTAGATGGTCGACTCAATATAGGTTTAAGATAGAATTCTCTTGAACATATGAATGACACGACCAATGATTTGGCAGCATTGACTCAAAGACGACACAGGGAATGACCTTGTAGCAAATCGAATGAGAGACAAATGGATTTCCCAAACTGGCTTCAAATGATGAATAGGGGGTGTCATGATCAAGAGCGACACTTACTGCCAATCAATACGAAGATGAAAACATATCCCTTTCCCAAATTTTCCCCCACCATTTCTGGCGAGTACCTTTTTATTTTTATGCAAGTTTGAGGAGGATAACATATGCTTGTTGATATAAGCTTATCCTTCGGATAAGTCCTTCAGAGTATGTTTAACGAACCCTGAGAAGGAGTGGTTCAGTCCCATTATGGGTCTATCGATGTTTGTTTAACGAGTCCAAATATAGAAAACTCGAAGGTTTTTCATGATTATAGAGTCTGGAAAAACACTTAAAAGAGAACTCTCTCAATTCCTTTTTCGTAAAATAGTCTGGATGAGACCGAAAAAGAGATAAATTATCGCTCACCTGACGCTTACTTCAGATACTTTATCGAGCGTAAAAATAGCAAGGTCGCTCGACTATCTTTTCATGTTTAGAGAGTCTGAAAAGAGCTTAAAGAGAACTCCAGGGGGGTTCCTTTTTCATATAACCTTGTTGAGCACGAAAAAGAGATAAAAGTATGCTCAATCGCATTCTCATGTATTTTCGAGCGTAAGAACGAAAAAAGACCACGCTCGATGTTTTATACAAAAACCATAAAAAACAATTAAAAACACGCGATGACAAAGAGAAAATATGTCTGCATCCTTGTCTAGGAACATTCAAGTCATTACGCCTGCAAACGTTACACTCAAAATGACATTAGGGATTAGGGTTTAATAGATAAATAATCATAAAAAACAAAATGACATAGTAAAAGTAAATAAAAAGGAGTAAATACTCTTTTTACCACATCATTTTTACCTTTCCACTATTTGAGCTCAAAAAACCCCTCTTTTACCCTCAAAGTTCGGCATCAGATTGCGGGAGTTACGAGCGTCCATTCAGCGAGCCGTCAGCGACAGTGAGGTAGGCTCTTTTTCCTTTACACTTTCATGGTTTAAATTTGCATTTCCATGGGTTAAAAATCCATTTTTGAATTGATTTAGTGATCCCTACTTGCGCGCTTCCATTCTCGCAGGTGGGCTACACGGGACCTGCGAGAATGGGGCATTCTCGCAGGTGAGCCCGTAGCATCCTGCGAGGTTCTTGCACTATGCAAAAAGGGCACCTGCGAGAACTGCAAAGCTCAATTTTTTTTTTTTTTTAAATTACCCAATGAAAGAGAACCAAATCATGAAAAAAGTTGCTAATCTTCTTTTTGTGTTCCTTATGCAGATAATTGGCCATCAAAATGGTTCTTGAATGGTGTGAAAGGGAGCACGAAGAAGACAATGCAATTGCCGGAAATCATCCACCTACTATTGATTCTTTGAGAGATTGTGGCCTCTTGAAGTACTTTCGTATCCCTGGCATGAGGGCCCAAGTCAGGTTATTAGAGTACCTGGTGCATATGTGGGATCCCGATCAGTAGGTATTTCATGTGGGGGTCCACACATTGTCCTTAGACATTGAGGACATTTAATTTTTGACTGGATTGTCATGGCGGGGGTACTACGTGAGCCTGACCGGTAGCAGAGGTGGTGGGATACCCATGAGTGAGTATTGTCGTTTACATTGCGTTCCCGAGGCAGAGAGAAAGAAAGGAAAAGTAGTTGTTTGGGGGGTACGATATTTGACCCTCTGTACTATCCTATTCACTATAGCTCGGATGGCTGGGAGTTCTTCTCCTCACATGGCGTTACAGAGTTACTTCCAGTATGCTATTGAGTGTACTGAACCTCAGGTTTTCAACTGGGCAGATGCAATGCTTCGTACCGTAAAAAGATAGTTGACCAAATGCAGATGAGGCAACCTGAAGCAATTCGGGTACGGATCTTTGCTAGTGTCCTTCTTCCTTGAGAGGGTTCCCTTACTGAGGATGCAATTTGAGTGGAATTTATCGACTCCTAGGGATTCAAGGATGCTGAGATGGTGTCATCTTATGGCCCGGCACGTAGCTGGACCGATCATCAAGTATGATGATACGTTCTTTGACTGGCTTCAACCATAGATGTTGATGATTGACGACTATGCTTATGCCGGTTTGGATTTCTGAGGAGTTCCGGATTTAGTATTGCCGGAGGATGCTTAGTGGGGGGAACTTAGTAATAAGTACACACATTTTTTCCTTTTTAAATTTTTTTGTGAATTTTCATCATATTCAAATTTTTTTGTTTTATAAATTCGTCCAAAGACTAAATACAAAATTTGTTTTTGATGACACAAATGTTGGACCTTACAGACCTCTTGGTACTTCTCCCATTCAGCGGTGAGGAGAGGTAGCGGCAGCGCCACAATATGCTGAAGATTATCAAGTAGTGGAACAAAATCTGGAGGGCTTAACTGCAAATATTCTAGACATGTCTCTGGAAGAGGTTCCACGATGCGATTAGCGTCATACTGTAAGAGTGTCAGGATCCATGATTCGACTACTCCATAGGGTTGCTCGGGCAGTCATGTGTTACCATGAACATCATCCATGATGTCACTTTGTAGAAGCTATGAGCTTCAGATTTTGACATTTTTGTCTTCGGACAAACTTTTTGTAAAAAACTCTTCTGATCGTTATATATACAGACGACTTCTACTGGTTTATCATGTATTGTGTGAATATTGATGTGATTAATTTATAAATGATTCAAATGTCTATCTAGTACATAGTTAGCCAATGAATTTGTTAATGTATTTAGACATATAGGAATGTGTTGATATTCAATGTAATCAAAATAACGCTCCAAGAGGCGAATTTGCAAATACACTCGTAACAAAGTAGGATTTCGAATAGTGTAGACATTACTTAACTGTAGTAGTACAAGCTACGAATCAAGTCGCACAACCAAATGACGAATTCCGAGCGAGATAGCATCACCCAATAATTCAATAACGATGCTATACTTTGCAATGTTGTTGGTCGCACGACCGAGACACACACCTCGTAAAGAGACAAGTTCATTTGTAGGGGCGTAAATGGCCCACGTAGCGGAAGCAAGGTTCTGAGTACTACGGCTAGCGCCATCAGTGAATCCAATATAGGGTAGCGAAGACTCCAACATCTGGAAATCAAACACAATGTCACATAAGGGCAGAGACCAAATAACGACAAAAGAAAGATATAGTAACACACAAAAAGTATGATACAATAAAAATACAAGCACTTGTGCACAGATGATTTTATGCATAGTACTTCTTCAAGTACAACCCATTCCTGGGTTCACTCAAATGGATACCATCGTAATCTACTAACTCATAAGATCCTTTTTCCAAAACTCGTCTAACGATATAAGGACCTCACCACATGGCTTCAAGTTTTCCAGCTCCTAACATATCTCGATCCTGTTCATAGAGAAGAACAAGATCACCTTTGGAGAAAACGTGAGGCTTGACATGCTTGTCGTATTGGGCCTTGACATGCTTTTTTTGAGCTTCTATGACTAGGGTGGCATCACATTGAGTTTCGTCTAATCGCATAAGATACAATAGATGTTCTTCCTCGGTAGAAGTGTTTGGTAGGAGTTCAACAACTAGTTTTAAAGAGGGCATCTCGCATTCGAGAGGGAGAATGGATTCCACACCATAGACTAATCGAAAAGGTGTAAACCCAGTAGTGGATTTGACGGATGTCCAGTACGCCCACAATGCCGAAAATAACATTGTGTGCCAACTTGTTTTATGAATCCCTATCATTCGTCGGAGCATAGTTATGAGAACTTTGTTAATCGCTTCGACTTGGCCATTGGCTTGTGGGTAATAGGGCATTGAGTTATCATGGTGAAGACCCAACTTTTCAGTAAGTTCGAACATCATAAAATTCCTAAAATGGCTACTGTGATCGGTGACGATAGCTTTGGGAACACAAAAACGAGCTATGACGTGATTAAAAATGAACAATGATGCAGTCTTTCCAATGTTGTCAAATGTCGACATCGCCTCGGCCCATTTCGTAAAGTAATCAATGGCTACAATAATGTAACCATGCCCCCCAGCCGAGTGAGGGTGACAAGTCATGAAATCGATGCCTCATTTCACAAAGGGACCAATTGAGACCATAGGGTGAAGAGGAGCGGGATGTGACCGTATCTTCTAATTATAGGTCTGGCAAGCATGGAATTTCTGAATGACGATGATGCAGTTGTTAAACAAAGAAGGCCAAAAATACCCTGCACGTAATATCTTATGGGCAGTAGCATACCCAGACATATGAACACCACATGCTCCAGAATGACATTCATTCAGAACTTTCTTGACTTTGTCAAACATGAGGCAACATCGAAAAATAGAGTCAATCCCCCGATGATAAAGAGTATCCCCGAGGATAATGTATTGATGAGATTGATAGCGTATGCGACATCGGTCCATACTAGACAAAGTTGACAGGAAAGTATGGGTTTGGAGATATATAATTATATCCCCATACCAAAGATCATCAATGCTAATAAGGAAAATTCATCGGGTAATGAATCAATTGCTACATTTTCCGTTGCAGAATGGGGAAAGTCGCATATCAACTCAGCAAAAACTAAGGACTTCTTGGACTTGGCGCATTCGAATTCCAAGTCAAACTCCTGGAGTATCACAATCCATTTGGAGTATTTTCCCCCTAGAAATTGACGTGTCAAAATGTGTTGCATGGGGTTGCAATGAGAAATCACTGTAGTCTTGCGTGAGAGGATATAGTACCGGAAGCATTGGATGGCTTGAATGGCAGCCAAGGCCAGTTTTTTGACATGTAAATACTTGATTTCAATCGGCGTGAGACTTCGAATCAAGTAGTAAATAACATGTTCGTCGTTAGCATCATCCTCTTGGACGAGAACCATGCTAATGGTGTACTCCGAGCCAAAAAGATAAAGTAAATAATCGCAACTGTAATCGGGGGGAAAAAGAAGTGGAGCGCATGTTAGGGAATATTTCAAAGTCTCAAAAGTGTTGTTGGCGATGGTATCCCAGACGAACTCTGAATCCTTCTTTAATAGTTGCGTAAATCCACAAGTTATCTCGGCGTAATTTGGGATAAAATGACGAAGACAATTTTCTTTCCCCTGCAAACTTTGCAACTGGCGAAGTGTAGAAGGAGGAGGGATATTAAGAATCGCCTCAACCTTTAAAGGATAAACCCGAATCCCTTGATGCGAAACGATAAAACCTAGAAGTCGGCCGGATTCTACACAGAAAACGCAGTTGTGAGGATTCAAACATATACGGTAGAACCGACAGCGAACAAAAATGGCTCGGAGGTGGGTTCGGTGATCGACTCTGTGCATTGAATGAGCGGGTAAATCATCCAAATATGGTTGAACGATGTGCATGATATCATGGAAAGCATAAGACATAGCGCGTTGAAAAGTTGTGCCAACATTCTTAAGACCGAAAAGAAGTTTCCTATAGGCAAAGGTACCCCAAGGAAAAATAAAATCAGTCTTATGTTGATCCTCGGGAACAATGTTGATTTGATTATATCCGGAGAAACCATCGATGAGAGAGAAGATTTCACTTTCGACACAGTCATCGACAATCTGATCGACGAAAGGGGTTGGAAAGTTGTCTTTTGGACAAGCTTTATTGATATCCCTATAATCAACGCATACACGAATTGTGCCTTGTTTCTTGTCAATCGGTACAAGATTGGAAACCTAGTTTGTGAGAGCCATCGGATAAATAAAGCCGGCTTTAAGAAGTTTTTCGACTTCGAGCTTTATAGCAGCCACTTTACGTGGGTGAACTGGACGAAGGGGTTGCCGAACGGGTTTAGCGCCGGGGTATGTATTGATCTCATGTATCACAATCTCAGGGTCGATACCTGACATTTCTTCGTATCTCCAGGTGAATATGTCATGAAACTCTTTGAAAAGGGACGTATAGGTGAGTATTTCGTCAGGGGAACACAAAGCTCCAATATGGACATTTTTGACAATTCCAGGTTTAATAGATATGTTAACGGGAATCGTGGGCAAGATATTACTTAAGTTCCCTTCGAAAAACACATCATGTGTAGACTCGGGAACGGTCGAAATGACAACAACGGTCGACGGAGTCGAAATCCGTTGGTACTTCTCGAGGGTATGTTTCTCCAGAAAGAGGATGGAACGATGATGTCCATCGTCCCAAGGGGTGTCCTCCATGACGAACATAATCATCTCATCAGTGGGAAAGATCACACGAAAAGGATCAAGAGACAAATCACCAAGAGAGGGGGTAGAAGGTGTTGTCGATTGAATGGCCTGATAGGTGGATTCAACTGGACTTAATGACATTTCGTTGCCGAAATGAAGATGATCTCCAGGGTCAGGGACTATCCAGGGGTCATGAGACACAGGAAGTGCATGAGGCAAGGTGGAAATCATGTTGATGGAAGCAACAGATGAGCATGGAACATCGGGTGGTTGAATGGGGAAAGTACCCATTAACGAAGAGTCCTTGAGAAGGCCTACACCGACATTCTCATAACCCGGCGGGGTTTTAGCGATAAACGATATGTTGTCGGTACGGGTATCAGAATTGAAGAAGGCTAGTTGATAAATAGTGACAACCTTACCTTGATATGGGAAATGTACCACATGGAAAAGGGTCGACACAACTGCGCGCATGGAATCGATCCAGCTTCGGCCAAGCAGAAGATTATAATCAAGGGGAGCGTTAAAGACTTCCACTTCGACTTGCACCGTTTTGCCTTCTAATGTGATGGGAAATGAAGGAAGAACACCGTAGGGATTAAAAATGGAGCCATTGAAAGCTTTAAGAGTGTTCTGGGATTCATTCAAAGGAGGAGAGCCAATGGATTTCCAGCAAGAAAGAGACATAACACACGTCGAGGCACCCTCATCGATAACGGTTCAACAAATGTTTTTGTCAGAGACAATCACTTGGATCTGGAACGCAAGTTGAGGGGGTAACCTTGGAATGTGGTCTTCCAAGTCAAATATTATTAAATTCATATCCGTCGGATCAATTCCACCGATATCATTCAACAGTGCCTTTCGTTGTGCAGGACAAGTTTGAAGGACTTCAAGGGCTGACATCGCAGAAGGTGCTTGGGCCAGATCTTCAATAATGTTGTAGTTCTGGGCCACACAAGCATGAGGATTGAAAGCCGATTTTTGAATGACGCCCTATGGGGGGGGGTCGCAGAACTGTGTCGAGGCTCGGTCGTTCGAGATGAAGAGGAATGTTGGTAGGTGGAGTCATAGGAGAGGGTTGTACCAAAGAAGGGGGTAAATCATCAACATTCTCCTTAGAGGGAGAATAATCTTTGGCTCTAGTAGTGAGTGAAACGTTCTTTTTCTTAGAATCGTCAGTACACATCAAAACATAGGAGGTGGTAGAAGATGAGGGTTGGTCATGGATGACCAATTGAGCCTGTTGTTGAGATGGGAAGGGTTGGGACAAGACAACTGGTGCAGGTAGTTTTGGAGCTTCTTGAAGGAACTTAGTGACCTCGAAACGTCGTGGACAATCCTTCATGTAGTGATCATCACCACAAATAAGGCAAGGGTATCATGGTTTGCGCTTATCCCGATCGTCAACAGGGGTGGTTTTGGTTTGCTCTGCTTGAGAATTATTTTTTCCCTCCTTATTCTTACCTCTCCCCTTTTTAGATTTGCTTTTACCGGCTGGGGTAGATTGGACTGCATTTACCTCAGAAGTATTTCCGGTGGGAGGGGCAGGAGATGGAGCATTTTGAACATTAGAAGAAGTAGATTTAGGGTTGGTGTTTGAGGCGAAATGTGGTTGGGTCTAGGTAGAGCCAATCACACCATCAGCTGCATGCGAGGCAACTGGAGTAGTTGAAGTGCTGGAAGTATTAGGACGAGGTAAGTCAGGTAGTAAATCATAAAGGGTTCCCGTTTGTGAGTAAACGAGGTCAAGATATTGAGCACGACTTATAGCCTGCTCTTCCGTGACTACGCCACCCATGGTGATATCCTTACCTATGTCGTTCACAAATGATTTTTTAAACCACTCTACCAACAAATGATCGGGGAGCTCAAGTTTAATGAGACGTCGTCTCCTTCACCACTCATTGATGTGATCAGATAAATGAGTGCCTTTGTTCTATTTGAAGGAAGTCAAAATCTCGGTCCCTATGTCATAATGTATCGGTAACTAGTAATGCGTAAGGAAAGCCATAGCTAGGGTGTTGAAGTCAGAGAAGAAACCTCGTGGAAATTCGATATACCACTTCGCAGCATAACCTGTGAGGGTTCGTTGAAAAAGACGTAAATGAATAGAGTCATCCATCAATGAGTTGGATGAACACCATAGGTGAAAATTCATAACGTGATTATTGGGGTCCTCTCCCGCTTTGCCATCGAATTTAGGAATGTCCGATGGAAGCTTGGCTAGTATAATAGGCCATTGGGGAGAGTGACAAATAGGATCATTTAAAATCCTTGAAAAATCTGGAAGATCCAAACTGGTGAGAAAGGGTAACTGTCGATTCACCTGTGGGTACTGGTGGCTTTGGGGAGGAAGCCCTGTCGGCAAACCAGTAGTACCATAAGTAGTCTACATATAACGTGAAGAACCAGGCATATTCAGTGGTGGTTGGAGAGGATAGTAGCTCATAGGATTATACCTGGGAACCGGGGCTTGAGTTTGATAATTCACCCCCCAAATGGGATTAAACAAACCTGGATATGGTTGGCCCATACTAGGGGGTGTTACGGACACAGTTGGGAACTTCTTCCCCCCAGACGTTTGAGGAGGATTTTGTATCAACTGATTCCAATACTGGGCCAAGTATGGAGGGATGTTTTTCCCATAAGGTGGGGTCGGTCCTCCCATCGAAGGTGGTGTGCCAATTGGGGGCAATGTTCCCAATTGGGGTTGAGTTATACTACCTTGATGAAATTGTCCACCAACCGGAAACTGGTAACTTGGAGTGAATGACGAAATAGTGCCACTAAGATTAGGATTGCTAGTAGAATATGAAGAAGGTCCTCCAAAAGGAAATTGAGGGAGTGTTAGAACAAAACCGGGAAGAAAGTTCCCAGAAGAAGAAGGACCACTAGGAGAGCCAGATGGAGTTTGCGCAGGAGTAGGAATGGAAGCATTCAACGCATGGTATCCAAGTGGTAGTGTCGTATTGGCGTTGGGCATTCACGGTGTGTTGATGGGAGCAAGACTAACGGCAGTAAACTCGGTTGGAACACTCAAAGTAGCTGTGATATGGGCCATTTTGGCAGGGATGGTAAAATGATAAGCGATAGTCACCGATACAGTCTCTGTACCAGAGATTTTAGAAATCACAGGTGGGTTGATCTTGGAAATCATAGGTGAACCTGGACCAAAAAGGTCCCGTCGAAAAATGCCCATAGACCAAAAAGGATCTTGGTCCCCAGGTCCAGAAGGAGATTCGGAATATACAAAAAATAAGTCTCCAGAAGAGTTTGCTCGCATAAAACATCTCTCAGAATCGGGGTGAAGTCGAAAGGCCTCCTGAGTATTTGTAATTTGAAAATGTTCGAGAGAGTCAGTTCGTTCCACTTGCGGTGTGGTGACGACTGGGACTTCACTCTGTCGAGGAGATCCTTCAGGTGTGCTTGTAGGCAAGGGTTGAGAACCTTCCAGATGCCCTAGAGATAAACCCTACATTCTACATGAATGATGTGGAGGAGCTATTGTAAACAAGCGACAGACTTTGCGAAGAAAATCCTATGGTCAAGTTCGAGAAACAAACAACATGCACTAGTAAACAAAATCTAGGAAGCAACACCAAGCAAAGAAGACCTTCTAATTTCGAAGCCATTAGTTGGTGATGAAATCCAACGTTGCAACAACGAGACGAGAAGGGGCTGGGCTAGGGTGAAAAAGTTATGCTGACGACCTGCTTAATGGACTTACACCCTGGTGCAAGCTCCCACACATAATCGTGGGTATACCCTCCAAGGAGCCCGAGTGAGTTTGGTCAACGTCAATTCTAGGTACCGTGAAGACTTTCCTCTTCACAGTCACCTCATGTAAGAACCTAGAAAAATAGGCCACTAAGGTCACCACTAACAACAATAAATCCTGGGGGGACAGTCGACAGTCCAATCCACACACAAGGGCAGGGTATCTAGCCCAAAATCAACTCAAAAGGCTTCCACTCATCATTGTGGGTATACCTCCTAGTGATCCCCGTAATAGGTGCAATATCTACACTGATATCAACAAAGCAGGGTGAGTAACTCGGCCAATATCAATGCGACCTCGTGCTTGACCCTTGTGTGAGAAGGGCTTCCCAGGAAAAGATGTTGCAAATGGAATTTAACACTCCCTAACACAAAATGCTATTGTGTGTTTTGTGCTTTTGGAGAGTGTATCTCTCTTCCTACTCCAAAGTGCTAGCTGAGCTAAATGTTGGTGTAATAGAGCCCTAGAAAAGAGTTTCTAGATAAATTTTACAATTGCGCAGTGTTATTAAGAGTTGTTGTTTACTCAAAGGAAACGGAGGTGAAACTGATGTTGCATGACTCTGACCCAACAATGCATGGATGAGAATGAAATGTATCACTTTTCGTTCAATGAATCCTATGTATGGGAGGGAAAGAGAAATTTTTCCAGATCAACCTTGAACTATAATGCAAAATCTCCTTTAAAATGCAAATGCAACAAATCACGCATCAATAACAATTCTCTATTGCTTCTTTTTCAATAATTTCAACAATTGATTTTCAATGTTTTTCGAAAAGGAAAATGATTTTTTGAAAGAAAAACGTTTGTTCACTTTTCAAAAAGGACCCACACCATGATAGTGAGAGTACTGAAAATAAAAAAACCAATGAACAAGAAAAGACAAAAACCCAATCCACTCTTTCAATGAAAACAAAAATAAAAAGAAAACCAATATAGTCTTTTCAATTGCATAAGAAAAATGATCTTTCAAACAATAATCAAATGATAAATACCAAGAAAAAATCAACTTTCAACCAATCACCGGTCCTTAACTAATCAAACACACTCAGATTCCTAAATCAGAAAGTATGGTGTTGCCAAGAAAAGTCAAGAAACGAAAGTTAAGACAAAAGTGACAAGAAGAGCCTTGAAATCATAAGACTATTCATGCATGCAAACGAAGACAAGAAAGACATCAATCAATGGTCCAAGAAACTTTTATGAGGCACCTAGACTGATCTGGGCAGTTGAAGATGCCAAAACTCAAATCCAAATTTTTGAAAAAAAATGAGTTCGCAGGCTCGCAATACTACACAGTGCGAGAATTAGTGATTCTCGCAGGTGGCCCTTGAGCAGAGTGCGATAATTTCGCACTGAACCTAAAGGAAGAATGCAGACTCTATGGATCCTCGTAGGCTACGGTGAAGTGCAGTGCGAGAATGTTTGAACATAGTCAAATTTTTGGAAAATCACACAAAATTTGAAAAGGCCTCTAGACTCAGAGGGTCTATCAGGATATCCTGAAGACTCAGAGATTGATAGGCAAGGAGAAAAGTAAAACCAGAGAAAATGGCCACGAAAAAACACCAAAAGCCACAAAGAAAATGGGATGATCCCTAGTGGAGTAGGTTATCGGACTAATCGGTAGGTGCAGACACTAACAGATCTCTCTAGATCCACCTGGATCTAGAACAAAACAGGACAGGACATGACTCTTTCCCTAAGTTTTGACCATTGAATTAGCTAATAGGAAGGAACAAGTAACATACCTTTATATCGCTTCCTAGGGTCTCTGTTGCTCCCTCTTTGCTCCAATGCTCTTATGAGGTCAAGACCAAGACAACACAAACCAACCAAAGTGAAGATAGAAAAATATATTCGACAGTCAACTTATGTGTATGATCAAGGAATTACACAATAAAGTGAGAATAGCTTTATGGGAAAGGGACATTCCACTGTATTATATTGATTGAAAGTAAATATTACAACCTGATTGCCTTGATGTTGTAAGCTTCCTTTCGATGGCCCTTGGCTCCAACACACACACTTGCTCAATCTTTGTATGAAGAAGTTCAAAACCTCTTGATAGACTTGCTGGAGTCTTCAAGCTACTGTTCAATCTAAGTCCTTCACACAATTCTTTCACCAATTATCCAATGAATCTTGCTTAACCTTTTCCATGAGAATTCCCTCAATATATAAGAGAGAATGAGTTAGTTACTTGGATAAGAATGATCCCACAATATCAAGGAATCTAGTACAAGGATAACCATTCGAATGCCAACCCATTCTTCTAGAATATTCCCTTCTAGAAACATCGAGAAATCATCTTTTTCCATGATTTAGAAAGAGTTCTCACCCTATCTATTCAACACAGTGCGAGAAGTTTTCACCCTGGCTTAAAGCAACTTGCGAGAATCAGGCATTCTCGCACCCTAGGATACTAGCAGCCTGCGAACCCTCTTCAAAAATGAGTTTTCTGGGAAGAGATGAAAGTAACTTTTCTCAGGAGAAAGTTCTTATGAAGATCCCGAGTACATCATCATCAATACATCATCATGACGACCAAAATCATGGGTAACAGATATCCATGGCCACATTCATACCTAATGCATCCTTGCATTGTTTTTTAGGTTCGTCACACTTTATGACCGGTTCTTGGCCGTGGGGTGTTGGAGTTTAACCAACCTTTTCCTCATATGGTTTATTCATTTTCTTTCATTCTTATAGTAGGACCATACTATCGGCTATAGGCCGATCACGATCCCAAATCAATACACATGAACTCAAAATTTTCACATGAATGCCTTTACGCATTCCTTGATTGTCAATGCTTCATGACATATCAATTCATGAATTCTTCCAAGGGTTACAAACAATGTTTACTACCAGAGGTTCATACCTCCATTATTCAGGTTCTCCTTCTCGAGTCATACCTTACTTGGGTATCCAAGGCATACAACTACTTTCAAGTTTATGCATAACACTAAGACAATAAAATATTTCAGAAGGGGTTCTTACCAAATCCCTTCACACCTTGTGCCACACAGGTGCGAATATCTTGATGTCGGTTCTTTGCTGCTAGCACCATCTTTCTTATTTTTACCTCATCACTAGTGCTTTATTGGGGCTTTTACATCCTTGTCAACAATCTTTCACTCACAACCTTCTCCTGGTCATTCTCTATTTGAGGTTGCCCATCATTGGCAATTGTCTTCCTCAATAGCTCCAATTTATTTCTATACACAACATGCATCATCATAGACATAATTACATTAGTCATAATATTAAACCTAATGCATGTATCATAACATTCGAATTCATAAACATCCTTAAATGTTTCCATAAGTGAAACACAACAGTTCTTAATCGTTTTCACAGTATTACAACCAACATTACTATGGAGTCAAAACATTTTCGTTCATCAATGTACTAGCTTTCTCATCCCATAGAAAACATAATGCACATCAAGGAAAGAATTGAGGGCCCTCCTCTTCTTCAAATTCTTTCTACATCACCTGGGGATTTTCAGCCCAGTCGAGTTATCTCTAAGGTCTCACTACCTTTTCTTACTCATAGATTCAACCAAGCCTTATCAGTTAAACATACTCATTTATTCATTTAATCATACACAGGGGGTTTACTTGCCTCTTACCAACTATACCGGTTTCCACAACTGCTCTTTTTCTGAGCAGCCTTGGCTAGGCCTCACCCTAACCCTTTTTGGGATACTGCAACATGCTTTAATAACAACTCTTTTCTCATAATGAATCATGAACATGTGCATCCTACACACTCCCATTCGGTTATCAAAATTGTCAATATTTAGTTGTTAGTCTTCTATTAATTACATGATTCTTTCAAAATGTAATCCAGGATTCTTATATATGGACAGGCCTTGCAGCCCATTGTCCAACCTTCAACAATTATTAGGGTTGTGGCTCTATTCTTCTGACAAAGTCCTTACACAGTTCCTCCACCGAGAACTCCTTCGGCATGCAACTTCCTTGTTGCATATCCATCACTATTTGTGATGGCCTCGACCTTGAGTTAGCTTTAGATTTTTACTAAATATTCCCCTTAAGGAATATAAGGATGCATCTTTACTATTAAGATCAGTCAATTCAAATTCATTCACAATTCTTCTCGTGTGATGGTCAAAGGTGTAATCATTTATCTCTTGTTATGACAAGAAAGCATCTTTGCTCATTTACCCTTTCATCTAATTATATTCGTACTTCCTGAGGAAATGGAATAGATTCCCCTCAGGCTATTATTTGGAACAGAACTTTCATGACTCCCTAGAATGGAGTCAACTATGCCTCCATAGTATTCATTTAATATGGACAAGAGCAATACTTGCTTCACATTTCATTCATCAGGGCAATCATATTGGGCCTCTAGTATACTTATATTCTTACATCATACGTGTGCATTACTTGCACGTTTCATATCATTCATACCTTACCAGTATTAACATCAGGCTTCTTATTATGAAGCTTCACACTGCATTCAACTCATTCATATTCATCATACTAGCTCACGCCTTCTCCTCATGTGACCACCGGTGGTGACCACGATCTGAACAAAAAGGCGCTTCGAATTTCGCAATTTCGGGATTCATGTTGCAAGGAACTCTGGTTCTTTGATCCTCAAAATATGAAAACCTGAAAGAATGAATCTAAGATTTTCTTGGCTCTTTTATTCACATGACCCTTCGCTAGGAACGTGGGGTCAACTCCCAGACACACGTCGAGATCCCGTGTTTCGGCGAATCCACAGACAACGCTCCACCGTTTCCCAAACATTCTGATCCATGAGGGTCTGACAACCTGGATCCCACTGTCCAGATCTCTCTGGCAATCAACGGTCCTGATTAAATCCTAGATTTCCACCTTTCGGGGTTCTGGCGGAGTCTTCACCCCTTAACTCCCTATTTCGAATCCCCGAAATCTGTATGCGTCAAATCAACGATCCACCACCTGTCTCGATCCAACGGCTCAGGTTGGATGTCGAGATTTCGTGACATGTGAGTCCTCAAAACTCTGCCCATTGACTTCTAAACCTCCGACTCCCGAAGATCCAATTACACCGGATCTATGGTTCAGGTCATCTGCTAACCAACGACCTTGATTGAATCGGTGATTTACCTGGCGCAACTTTGGAAAGTCTACGCTTCTATTTTCCTAATAGACGAAACCTCGAAGCTCTAGATCAACGGCTCTCGTTGATTCCAATCTAACAGATACTATTCCTCCTGAGATTGTGAGTGATGAGAGGTTGTCATCCTTATCTTCTCCGTTGATCAACTAGATCTAACGGTTCACGGAATTTTGGTATTCCTTCCTCCGAGAATTCCACCGTCCGTTTAGATTCTTGATACCCGAAATGTTGAAATTTCAGATTAGATCAATGGTCACCAACGACTCTCCAACCAATAGTTTTGATTGCGATTTTTTGTTTCACGACTTCAGGAGTTCTGTTATGAAGAACCTCGAATCCTTCGATCCCCAAAATTGCAAAGTTTCAGAGTTCTCAATCTAATGGTCTCGATTCTTCCACGATCTGACAACTCAGATCTCATCGGGGTTTCGCGTATCGGGATTTCGCGATTTCACATGTCGCAAAGTCGAAAGAATTTTCACCTCCATTCTCCCGATCCCCGAAATTGTGAAATTCTCTCTGGACGATCAATGGTCCAGATCGCTCCTTGATCAACGACTATGATCTTTTCACGAATTTCTCATTGCTTCTTCTAAGCCCTTTGGTTTTGCGAAATTATGGTATCTCATCACAACTAACCAGTGCGCTACTTCTTCGAGATCAAACAACTCGAAACATTTCAGTTCTTTCTTAATGGATCTTGACTCTCAGTCATATCCAATCTTCAAAATTCTTTTCTAGAGGATTTCTCCCGCTCAATCCTCCATACTTGTTCTTTCTTCAAACTTTAGTTTTCTTCGCTTCACCTTTGAACGCTTCAACTCTTTGAAACTTAGAAAAATTTTCTAAGTGTTTCCTCTCAAGACTTAAAACCACTACTCCTCTTGGTATACTCTGTGCTCAACCTCCAGAGTTTTCAAACTTTAACACAAGCTGGATTCTATACCCATGTTCGACATACCAAATTTCCCCGATATCTCTTCTGAGATTTTAAGTTACTTACATGACTAATCTCTTAGTCATAACTCATACGAACGTTACCCTCTCTTTATGGGAACAACCAACAAAGGTCACTCTTGTAAATTAGCAATAGTCCCAAAGGACTCCTCTTAATCTTGCTTAATCAGATTATCCTTGTTGTTGATTCTAACCATTATAGGTCAGGTAATCTGACCCTACATATTTTCATTAGTCCTCTCAATCATGAGGAGTTATATGCTCAGGGTTTAGTCTTTTAATAATGCAGTAATTATAACTTTCTAAGGATCCTACCAGTCCTTATCATATTTCCCAAATCATGAAGGAGTTCTTCATTTGGATCTTAATTCTTACCTAACCAGCCATCTCAATTGCAAGAGACTCTAGTTGCTTTAGTAGGTAGCCATCGTCACACTTGTAACAGAACAACTTAGTTCATGTCCCTTTTCTGGCTCGTGCAACTCCATAGCATAATTTATTCCACCTCTATTATTCACACTCAGGTCTTATCAGTAATATTGATCAGTGCATCCCTAATCCTATAAGAGTAGTTATCATTTTGACAAAGGAACAATATAATTCCTTTGCTGGAATTCAACAAGAAATCCCAAAATCCCAGGTTCATTCTGCAGGCCTTCTCCTCAAGGAGTTAATGCAGATAACAACATCTCCTTATGCAACTTGTACATGAGCCCAAGTAGGCCAAGTGATTTAACCATGCTCTGATACCAATTTGTCACATACCCACTATGGCAAACTAAAATTTTCGCCTCTTTTCTTCGAGGGACAGAATCCCCGAATTTCTACAGGGCCCTAGCACATGCTAGCTTTCCCCTTATCCACCTCCATGTGATCGTTGGTTATGACCATAAGCCAAGATAAGAGGTGCCTTTCACATTTCGCGACTCATCGATGCAGGAGAGTCAAGTCTTTCGACTCTTCAAACCCCAAAACCTAAAATCTTACCTTTGCTGAGATCGATGGCTTTGAATCTTCCCCTGATCTGACGATCCTAGCTGTATCAAAATTTCGGTAACCGGGAGTCCAAAATGCAAGAGAGTCAAGTGTTTCGACTCTTCAAACCCCAAAACCCGATACATGAGTCCTTGTACGAGATCCAACGGCTCATGGGATTTCAGAGCTTTCCCCGAACTCTAACCGCTCACCATGCATCTCCTCCAATGGATGGTCCAGATCCTTTCGAGACTCCTCCTTTCTACCATGGAGTGCGTCGGGGTTCTGGGTACCGGGATTTCGTGACTTGTGAAGAAAAAAGGTCTTGCCCTTTGGTTTCTCGGGTGTCTAAACATCGAAACGTCGACCGACAACCACGTGTCCCTCATATGAACGGTTGCAACCTTTAGCCATAATCAATCGTTGTCATATTTTCGAGATGATCAACGGTCGTGATCAAATCCCAGCTTTCTCAATCTTATTCACACTAAACCGATTCGGGATTTCGTATACCGGGATTTCGCGACTTGCGAAGACAAGGGGTCTTTCCCTTTGGTTTCCCGGGTGCCAAAACGTCGACCGGAAGCCACGTGTCCCTCCGATGGACGGTCCAGGTAACTCCCATGGATCTTGGGATCTACGGTCCTGATTCCTTCGCTACTTGCGAAGGATGAAAGGGGTCGAGGCATTAACGCCTACGTTCCTTCCTCCAATCTAACGGTCGTGCCAGACCTCAGATCCTCCAAAAATATCTCGTACGTGCCTCTAGAAAATGAAAGGGTACTCTCTTTCGGTATTTGAAACTCGCTATTCTTCCTGAGCTTCATCAGCTATGAAGGACTTGAGATCTTTGCGCTTTTTATCCTGGACTTGACTCTTAGAAGAGTCTTCAACACAACTATTGTGCTCCTTCCTCAAGGGGTTATGGGTTCAGTTTTCCTTGTAGAGAGCCTATGCATATCTTCACTACCTCTCCTGAGCTTAGCAGGCTTTATCCTCCAAGGGACTCAAAAGGATTAGGAAGGTTTACATGCGTACATGAAACTGTGTCCACGTTCGATGAACACACAGTTCATGACTCGGGCTTATGCCACCATAGGACACAAGTATTAGGACACAGTCTTGGCCGTATCAGGATTTCGGTAACCGGGAGTTCGAAATGCAAGAGAGTCAAGTCTTTCGACTCTTCAAACCCCGAAACCCGATACGCAAGTCCTTGTATAAGATCCAATGACTCGCGGGATTTCGGTGCTTTCCCGGAACTTTGACCACTCACCACACATCTCCTCCAATGCACGGTCTAGTTCCATTCGGGACTCCTCCTTTCTACCACAGAGTGCGTCAGGGTTCGGGGTACTGGGATTTCGTGACTTGTGAACATGAGAGGTCTTTCCCTTTGGTTTCCTGGGCGTCGAAACGCTGACCAGTAGCCACGTGTCCCTCCAATCGATGGTTGCAACCTTTGGCCATGATCAACCATTGTGATCTTTTCAGGATGATCAACAGTTGCGATCAAATCCCGACTTTCTTAATCTTTTTCACACTAAACTTATTTGGGGTTTCATATACTGGGATTTTGCGACTTGTGAAGATAAGGGGTCTTGCCCTTTGGTTTCCCAGGTGCCGAAACGTCGACCTCCAATCACGTGTCCCTTCGATGGATGATCCAGGTAAATCTCATGGATCTTGGGATCTACGGTCTCGATTCCTTCGCTACTTGCGAAGGCTAAAAGGGGTCGAGGCATTAACGCCTACATTCCTTCCTCCAATCTAACAGTCATGACAGACCTCAGATCCTCCAAAAGGATCTCGTACATGACTCTAGAAAACGAAAGGGTACTCTCTTTTAGTATTTGAAACTCGCTATCCTTCCTGAGCTTCATCAACTATGAAGCACTTGAGAGCTTTGCGTTCTCTCTCCTGGACTTGACTCTTAGAAGAGTCTTCAGCACAACTATTGCACTCCTTCATCAAGGGGTTCTGGGTTCGGTTTGCCTTGCAGAGAGCCTATGCATATCTGCACTACCTCTCCTGAGCTTAACAAGATTCTTCCTCCAAGGGACTCAAAAGGATT
>SNQJ01S0001295.1:781659-827761 GCA_010110895.2 Picea sitchensis | reverse complement strand
GTGAGACACATTTTCTCTCACAAATATTAATCATTTAATTACAAGTGAATAATAGTAATGCATGAGTTATTAAAGCTCATAAAATGCATAATTAAATGCATGAGCACTTCATAAAGAATTTATCAAACTAATATGAAAAATGCATGAAGTATTTTTCCCACAAATGCATAATTAAATGCATGAGAAATAAAACTCAAGAAAGCATCATTTTAAACACTTTTGTCGCCACCTTGAAATCAACATGGCGCTAAGTTCTTTCACATGCGGAGATCCATTCGGATCACCATATGATTTCTTACTGGCCTAATTATACAATCAAGCATAAATAAGGGGGATACAGTATATCCATTAAGAAATATTCCTGATTCCTGCAACATACACAGTATAGCCAATTCATACACAGTTACAGATAAATTACACAGGGTAAGAAATCACTTATCTATTACAGGTTGTCACCAACCAACTGACTGTGGGTGTTCGTCCTTCCACGTAAACCATAGGCTCAAAGGCATTCAATCTTAGCACTCTGTCCACCCCCGTTCCAAGCCATGATATCACCAGGGAATTCTCATAGTTCTCGAGGGTTCTCTCTCTGTTTTTTCTTCTGCTTGGATCATGTTCTCTGTAACTTGGAGATTTCTCTCTCATTGATGGCCTTGGCGAGGTTTCTCAGATTCCCCTCAGCATCAAGCTCACAACCTTCATCTCGCGACTCACTGGAGAGATCTGTGCATCTCCCCTGCGAGCTTACGCTCTTCTTCTCCCTATCTCTTCCTGTGTCTCCTCTCCCATGTGTGTGTCCCTCTTATGTTGGATGGTTTTGCCGACCTAACATTTTCCTTCTGTTAGAAGGAAGCTCAAGTCTGCAGGTCCCTGTGGTACTTCGAACTGACAACCCATGTTTCCATTCATGGGGGTGGTTGGTGATTCAACCACAGGTCCTTTCTTCATTGACTGATTTTCTTTCCTTGGGATTCGAAGGAGGTTTGTCATCCTTATCAAGGGATATTTGGGGTTATTTGATATATGAACTCTCTCTTATAGTTTTCACATTCTTCCTCTAGTGATATCATGGCTAGTACTTTTAAGGCTTCACCCCCCACAATCAGTTATTGTCAACTCAAACAATAATACATTTACATTTTCCTCATGCATTAGCATGGAAATTCCTATTTTATGATTAATTACAAATTGGGGGAAATAGGGTGTTACACTCATAAACTCAACCGTACTTTCACAACCATTGTTGCTTGGTGTATTAAACCTCTTATACATTGAAAACTTTGTGAATCTATTCTTACCATTTAATTTTGAGAGAGAGATAACTTCTAGAAGAGAAAAAAGAACTCATGCCAAGGAGGAATAAGGGAGCTCATTTATTCACCAACTACTTTGTGGTGTTGTACTCAAATAGTTTTCCATTGGTATAACATATCTCACCATGTTTTATTCTTTCTCCTACATATTGTGATTTTATTTCCTTATATTTTTTATATTATTTTTTTTCTAGTGTTCCACTAAAATTCTAACAATTCTATGTGGTTCTAGTTAATCCTACGTTAACACTAAACTACGATTTTTTCTCACCCAAGTGACAAAATAGGAAAAACATGTTTGTCATTAATTCTTCTACAATCCCTTCCACCCCACTCTACCAAATGTTACTACAATCCACTAAGTGAGTCTATGAAATTTCATCTACCTTTATGTTGATGGTCCTCTTACATCAGATAATGATTATAAACCCCCTTCGCCCACAATGCAATCCTTAATCAATGAGATTGTTGTTGTCTTTAATCCCATGCAGGATGCATTTGCATTTTCCCAACTAAACATGTTTCAAGAACATACTAATATCACACATTTTCTTCTCACCCCCTCCCCTCTTTTTTTCATTTCATCCATGTCGACAAATACTCCTGAAATTATTGTGATCGATAGTGGTCATTTCTCCAATTATTATGTGCACATGGAAATTACTCTTCCTAGTTTATTTCAACATAATCTTTCTCACTAGACACATGCTTCGAGCTATCAGTAAAATTCACAAATATACCAACACTATTTGGGAAAAAGTCATAGTATTCCTTAATTCTTGGCTCAGCTTTTGATGACCCCTTATATGAAAAGGTACCTACTACTTGTTGACATCCTTGATAACCTACCTTTTTCAAACGCTAATGGTGGTACTATTTTGATAACTGATTCTCCCTTGCTAGAGAGCTTAGGTGCCTCATTTCCACCTCTCTCACCACCCATAATGACTTTAGATCATTCTCCCTATAAATCCTTTGTTACACTAAGTAATGTTATTGCAATGAAGGAAAGTGTTTTGTCACAATTGTTCCCAGCATCATCCTTAGCCACCAATGTTCCCAATGTTTTTTATTGTGGGGATGCCATGTAATAAATGGATCCTAGCAATGGACCACTTTAGTTGTGAGGCATTTGGCTATTTTGTTGACCTCAATACCTCCACTAATTCAACTAAGACTTTCAACATCAACATTTGTATCCCTCATTCTCAACTTTTCAGAAAGGGTTCTACTTTGTTAATGCATGCGAGAACTAAAAATTCATCCAGGTATGGAGTAGAGCACATTTGTCAAGACTTTCTGGTTCAATTCCCACCAAAAGAAAAAATTAATTTGGTTTGGCTATTAAAACATGGCATGCTAATAAATATGTTGTAGGAGCTAAGGAGAAGTGGGTCATGGGTTCACATGCACCTTTTGAAACTTCACAAGTTTGATAATAATCTTGAGGCCTATTCTACCAAAATGTATTTCCACTCTTATGGGTAGCTTCTTCACTAACAAAACATGTTGCAAAATTACACGTGGATAGGGTCCTATTATGTTGTTGTCATTCAAAATCGTATAAATTTTTATGGCTACATTTTGGTTGATGTGAGGTAAAATTTGATTTGTCTCACTTATTACAACAAAGATTAGTGCCAAGCCTCATGAGTCACCTTCATTATGTCTTGTCTCAACTTGCTTCTTCTTGGGCTAGGTAGTTTATTATAGAATAGATCCATATGATTTCTTATAGTGTATAATGTTATACTAGGTATCTCACCATGTTAATATAAATGTGGGGTGTTGATACCGACCAAGTTCGTATACTAGAAAATTACTCTTTATCTCTGTTTACTCAACAACTTGTGCAACACCATGAAAATGAAATTTCGTTGCAACCAGTGGATGACACAAAAATTCTCTAACAATCCATGCTATATTTTTTTATTTTCAAATAGCATTCTCTGCAACTCCCAAGTCATTCCATAGCTATGTGTTTAGGATGCAATTTCTCCTCCATCCCATTCTGGTGTTCCCTTAGCAGTAGTTGAAATCGTACCATTGGCCACCAACAATCTTCCTCTCTTTCTCCTGTATGGAAGCACACATAAGAGAATGTTTAACCTAGTATATCTCCCTTCTTAAAATGAGAGGAAAGAAGAAGGAAATAATATGGCTTGTAGGGTTCTCTTCTCTAGGGTAAATTAATAAGTTAGTAGACATAAATGCACAAAGAGTCTTGAGATCCAAGCATCTTTTTCTTAGTTATTCATCGAGTTGTTGAAGTTGAATATGTCAAATAAAATCAGATTGGTTCTTCGTAATTCTTTATAAAGTATTTTCTAAAGAAATAAAGGATAAGAAATTTGATTGTCTCTTGTTGAGTTTTTATTTCTATAGCATTTTTCTACTTTGTCAAGCTTTACACTTCATGAATTGATCTAGTTGACTGCTTTCCTAGACCTATCAATGATTTCATGCTCATTGAAACTCTATTCCCTATGCTCTTTGTTTATGTAGTTTTCCTATATTTGAACCCATTGATCTATCCTTACTATGGAAAGTTTCACCACCAAGGCGTGATTATTACTATAACCTATAACTGGAAATTATGAGGTGAACATCAATGTGGAAATTATTTTATTCTTCTAAAAGTTACATAGAGTTCATGAACTTATCTTGTGAATAAGAGAAATTTTTTAGTTGTTACCCTCATCCACCATCATCGTTGTAAGATAAAGCAAGAATATCCCTATTTGTTTTAAACTCTTCTTCTAGATTTGTGACTATGGAAGACATTGAAAACTCAATGATTCTTGTATAGTTTATTTTTTTACTATGAATATCATTGCCATTCATACTATATTTTTCATTTTTCCCATAAACTAAATTGTATTATTTTTCTATCAAATGTAGTTCATATAGTATCATGGTAAGATTGATCATCAAAAAAATAAAGGAGACTTCCAATCCTTCACGTTTCAACTTCATATTCATCTTCAACAAGTTCTTCTAATTATGTTGAGTTAAGAAAGTAGCATTTTCCATTGCCTTTACGAAATTTAACAACATCCATACACTCTCTAGCATCTTGGTTGTTCTAAACAATTTGAGAACAACATTTCAGCCTTGGTCCTCCAATGCCTCTTTTATAATAGAAAATTAATTCATAACAACATCAAGAACAACATCACAGCCCCACACCTAGCTCAAAATCATTTCTTCGAATTGTTCTCGATCTCTTCTAATTGAGTTCAAGGTATTCTCAAGTGAAACTCTAAATAGGCAAGCTTTCTCCCTCTTGTAGCTACTCCACGATGAGAGTGAAGACCTCTCAAACCTAAAAATCCTAGCATGAAAGGGAAGCACACAACATGAACAAATAATTAACCCAAAAACAAAGAGAAATAATAATATATATTCAAAGAGACTCAAGAAAAAATGGCTTGATTTATTCATCCTAGTCAATGACCTTATTTAAGATTACAAAGGGACCACACAAACGTTGCACATAACTTCATAGCTAAGAAAAATAGCCAAATACTAATGCATTTAGCCTGAAAAATAGAAAGATGAAACTATATTCTAACATATCAAGTAAATCTTAACCCACTATGTTGTAATTGGGATGAGAACTTCCCTCTAGTTGGGCATAGTTATTGGAAGGATGTCCTCAGGGGATGCACCTTCTATATTCATATCAATTCCTCCTTATTTAAGTGAAAATTTCCCCACTGTCTCCATCATCTAGGAGAATTTTTTTCATATGCATCCTAAGATAACCATTTAGTTTGCACCAACAATTGTCCCTAACATCCCACTAGGTAAGAATTATATTGTTGTTTATGGGTGGAAGAGTGCAAGTGTCTAAAATTGTATCTTTTGAAAGAGGGAGCTAACAATATGCGATATTTAGTGTTGGATGAGATATTTGGAATTCATCTTCTAGAAGTGATGGTTCATATAAATTTAGGTGATTCATATTAATCACATCATGACTATCTATGAAGGTAAAAAGAAATATGTATGCATTATCATTGATCTACTGTGTGATGGTGTATGGGTCATAGCGAAAGGGTTTAAGTTTATGGTGTTTCTATCCTTTGAATACTTGCTTATCTAGGTATATAAATACCTTGTCACCAACTTGGAAGTGATTTGGGTTGCATTAGCAGTTGAAGAGCCTTATAGAAAGCTTGTGATGTTGGTAGAAATGTTGCTACATGGGAATGAATGTGAGACATATTTTGTATGAAAGTAGATGCAATATGTTTGACCTGTAAATTTCCATGGATATTCCACTAGAATAGTTTGTCAAAATAGATCTTATAATATTCTAAAAATATTATATTATGCAATTTATTTCCCTTAGATGCTAGAT
This sequence comes from Picea sitchensis, assembly GCA_010110895.2. Lineage (NCBI taxonomy): Eukaryota > Viridiplantae > Streptophyta > Pinopsida > Pinales > Pinaceae > Picea > Picea sitchensis. Next base: position 822,079 of record SNQJ01S0001295.1, on the reverse strand, counting down.
TAATTATTACTAGCTTATTGCTCAAATTTATGAAAACAACTGAATATGAAAATGAAAGAATAGGAAAATTTACACATAATGTACACAATTGAACACAAGATATATCCTAAGAAACTCAATATGAGAGGCAACCTATCTAGAAGGTGAGGCCTATGATCTTCTCTCTTTTCTTTAGTTATGAAAATGCAAATATAAAGAAAGGGGCACTCACTATGGAGTTGCCTACTACTTTGTGGCTTGAATGGATTCTATGGAATATTCTTCCTAACTCTTTTATGCACTAAAATCTCATTCTTTGGATGTTTTTCGCAACTATGGAACAAGTACAATACCAAAATAATTGAACTCGTTCTCTTCCTAGCGACCTGAAGTCCAATAGTTGTTAGGGTTAAGGTTTCTTCATCCTCAAACCTCAATTAGTGATAATGTTTTGGACCTTATAGAATCTTCTTGAAATTCCACATGTGACTAGCCCCATAAGTGTGAGTAATGGGAGATAACATGGAAACCACTCATACCATGGTGGTCAACAAGGTACAGGGAGCATAACTTTCACATACAAGCTTCGATTGAGGAAATGTTTACAATGTTGGAAAGGTCTCAATGTATAGAATAGATTCAAGAGGATAAGAAATATGCTTGCGGAGTTTTGACCCCCCAAAATTCCATTTGATTTCTCAAAATGTCTCTCAAAGGTTTTGGACCCAAAATCTCCAAACCAAGACCTATCGTTGAAATGGACCCTGCAAGCCAATTCCTCCAATTTTTCCACCTAAACATTACTAAGATAGATGAAAAGTTATATGATTATCCATTCCAGATCAATGTTTTTCATGCTACTGATGTGGTGACCCAAGTGGTGGCAATATGATGAGCAATTTATAGGGAGCCAGATGGTGATAGAAAAAACATGCTTGAAAGGGAGAATAACCAGTGGAAACATTAATGGCTTTGTTATAATTGTGCTAAAGAATATGTTGATATGTATCCCATTTCTTGTGCCTACTGTAGTAAGTATGAACTACATGGGTAATTTTGAAGTTCACTACCTTGGTACGATTATTTCTTTGAGGATAAAACATTGTAGAGAAGCTTATTTGGCATCCCAACAATTTCTAAGAGAGATATATAAGGTACTAAGGAATTTCTATCAAATACAATATTGAGATGAAAATCAAAATGAGACCATACATGTGAGAAGATAAAATTTTCAACTTGTTTCACTGAGGCTGGCTTGGTACATGGGATAAAGAGTCCCATTTTGGATAAATGCCATATCATGAAAAAAATACATTCATTATTTTGCTTAGTCGCATGTAAATCGTTGAGAAAGTCCATAGATAGGGATTTCCAAGGCCAAAAACAACATCACGGCCCCACACCTAGCTCAAAATCATTTCTTCGAATTGTTCTCAATCTCTTCTAATTGAGTTCAAGGTATGCTCAAGTGAAACTCTAAATAGGCAATCTTTCTCCCTCTTCCAGCTACTCCACGATGAGAGTGAAGACCTCTCAAACCAAAAAATCCTAGCATGAAAGGGAAGCACACAACATGAAGAAATAATTAACCCCCAAAAAAAGAGAAATAATAACAAATATTCAAAGAGACTCAAGAAAAAATGGCTTGATTTATTCATCCTAGTCAATGACCTTATTTAATATTACAAAGGGACCACAAAAATGTTGCACATAACTCAATAGCTAAGAAAAATAGCCAAATACTGATGCATGTAGCCTGAAAAATAGAAAGATGAAACTATATTCTAACATATCAAGTAAATCTTAACCCACTGTGTCGTAATTGGGACGAGCACTTCCCTCGAGTTGGGCATAGCTATTGGAGGGATGTCCTTAGGGGATGCACCTTCTATATTCATATCAATTCCTCCTTATTTAAGTGAAAATTTCTCCACTGTCTCCATCATCCGGGGGGATTTTTTTTCATATGCATACTAAGATAACCATTTAGTTTGAGCCAACAATTGTCCCTAACATCCCATTAGGTAATAATTATATTGTTGTTTATGGGTGGAAGAGTGCAGGTGTCTAAAATTGTATCTTTTGAAAGAGGGAGCTAACAATATGCGATATTTAGTGTTGGATGAGATATTTGGAATTCATCTTCTAGAAGTGATGGTTCATATAAATTTAGGTGATTCATATTAATCACATCATGTATGACTATCTACGAAGGTAAAAACGAATCTGTAGGCATTATCATTGATCTATTGTATGATGGTGTATGGGCTATAGCGAAAGGGTTGAAGTTTATGGTATTGTTATCCTTTGAATAATTGCTTATCTAGCTACAGAAATACCTTGTCACCAACTTGGAAGTGATTTGGGTTGCATTGGCAGTTGAAGAGCCTTATAGCAAGCTTGTGATGTTGGAAGAAATGTTGCTACATGGGAATGAATGTGAGACATATTTTGTATGAAAGTAGACGCAATATGTTTGTTCTGTAAACTTCCATGGATATTCCACTAGAATAGTTTGTCAAAATAGATCTTATAATATTCTAAAAATATTATATTATGCAATTTATTTCCCTTAGATGCTAGATTAATTATTACTATCTTATTGCTTAGATTTATGAAAACAACTGAATATGAATATGAAAGAATAGGAAAATTTACACATAATGTACACAATTGAACACAAGATATATCCTAAGAAACTCAATATGAGAGGCAACCTATCTAGAAGGTGAGGCCTATGATCTTCTCTCTTTTCTTTAGTTATGAAAATGAAAATATAAAGAAAGGGGCACTCACTATGGAGTTTCCTACGAGTTTGTGGCTTGAATGGATTCTATGGAATATTCTTCCTACCTCTTTTATGCACTGAAATCCCACTCTTTGGATGTTTTTCAAAACTATGGAACAAGTACAATACCAAAATAATTGAACTCGTTCTCTTCCTAGAGACCTGAAGTCCAATAATTGTTAGGGTTAAGGTTTCTTCATCGTCAAACCTCAATTAGTGATAATGTTTTGGACCTTATAGAATATTCTTGAAAGTCCACATGTGACTAGCCCCACAAGTGTGAGTAATGGGAGATAACATGGAAACCACTCATACCATGGTGGTCAACAAGCTACAGGGGGCATAACTTTCACATACAAGCTTCGATTGAGGAAATGTTTACAATGTTGGAAAGGTCTCAATGTGTAGAATAGATTCAAGAGGATAAGACATATGCTTGCGGAGTTTTGACCCCCCAAAATTCCATTTGATTTCTCAAAATGTCTCTCGAAGGTTTTGGACCCAAAATCTCCAAACCAAGACCTATTGCTGAAATGGACCCTGCAAGCCAATTCCTCCAAGTTTTCCACCTAAAAATTACTAAGATAGATGAAAAACTATATGATTATCCATTCCAGATCAATGTTTTTCATGCTACTAATGTGGTGACCCAAGTGGTGGAAATATGACAAGCAATTTATAGGGAGCCAAATGTTGATAGCGAAAACATGCTTGAAAGGGAGAATAACCAGTGAAAACATTAATGGTTTTGTTATAATTGTGCTAAAGAATATGTTGATATGTATCCCATTTCTTATGCCTACTGTAGTAAGTATGAACTACATGGGTAATTTTGCAGTTCACTACCTTGGTGTGATTGTTTCTTTGAGGATGAAACATTGTAGAGAAGCTTATTTGGCATCCCAACAATTCCTAAGAGAGATCTAGAAGGTACTAAAGAATTTCTATCAAATACAATATTGAGATGAAGATCAAAATGAGACCATACATGCGAGGAGATAAACTTTTCAACTTGTTTCACTGAGGTTGCCTTGGTACATGGGATAAAGAGTGCCATTTTGGATAAATGGCATATCATGACAAAAATACATTCATTATTTTGCTTAGTCACATGTAAATCGTTGATAAAGTCCATAGATAGGGATTTCCAAGGCCAAGATGATTTGGTGTATCTCGAACATAGAGCTATTAACTTTGTATAACAACCAACTCGAATCGAATAGTCCAAAAATGGGGTCACATTGATCTCAATACGATGGTGAATGACTTACCAAACTGGACCGAAAAATGATTCTATTTCATATAGCTGCTTCCATTCTTCATATGCTGCATAGCAAACTTATAAGATGGGAGCATGCCTACCATCTAATTTTACTATCCATTGTTATATTCTATGACCAAGTAGAATTGTTGTATATAAGATGAAAAATTAAAATGACATTGGTGATGTATTTTAGATTGCAAATTTAGAAATAGATGACAAATTGAAATAACATTAGTGATGTATCTTAGATTGCAAATTTAAAAGTAAATGACAAATTAAAATAACATTGGTGATATATCTTAGATTGCAAATTTAAAAATATTAATAAATCGATGATTTATGTGTAAAATGATTTCCTTCCCAAAATGTAATGTCACCATTGCTTTAATGCAATGTACAAGTGAATAAGAATCCTTGTCATAGTCATTGAAATTCAACTTGCAATATGGTATTGTTTCTAAATTATATACTATGTGGTGTCCTTCCTATTGTTTCTAAATTATATAACTCTTATAACATAATGTAAAGCATTGGATTCAATCTCAAAGGGTTGTTGGGAAAAGCTCTTTTAAATTTTTTAACTTGCGTAGTGAAGTGATGCTAGAGAAGTAGGTGATGGCCACATTACAATGACTTGGACTTTAATGGAATTTGGACATGTGTCATCTTATGCTTGACTATATATGCTTGACATGTGGTTTATGAGTGTGGAGAGGTTCAAAGGCAATGCGCACATGTTGGAGGTGCTCATACATAATGTGCACAAAAGATATCATCAATAAATCTCATTAAGGTAGCATGAGCGTTAGCAAGACGGAAGAGCATCACTAACCATTCACAGCAGCCCAACTCTCTCATGAGCGTTAGCAAGACCGAAGAGTCTCGAAAGTCGTTTCCCATGTGCTATCGGTGTTCATGCAAACCTGGTGATAGTCGGATGTGAGTTCAAGTTTATTTTAATATTTGACACCCTAGAGGTGATCTAGTAGAGGACAATAGTTTTTTACTGTGATTTTGTCGAGCAACCTTTAATTTGTGACAATGCACCATTCTTGTTGCTCTTTCTTTCCTCCGAATAATGAAGATAGGGGAGCCACAAGGAGTTGTGCTAGGTTGGATGTGTCTAGATTCAAGGAGGGCCTTGAGCTAGAATTGCACTTTAGCAGCCTTAATAGGTTTGAGATGGAGGCGAGCTCATTGGGAAGAGAGGAGCTCCTAGAATCAAATCAATAGAGTGCTAGGTTGCCCGGAAAGGGAGCAGGCCAGTGGGGAGCTCAAATATATCCGGATTCAAGTAATGATTGCATAGAGAGTATGGGTGGGGTGGCACCCAGAGTACAGGTAAGATAGTAAATCTTACCATGCTTGAAGAGTTGGTATTTGTTTAAGGCATTAGTCTGAAAGTTTTATTTTTTTGAGGTTTTTTTAATTTTTGTTTTGTTCGATTTTTTCAGAAATTTGGTGATGATGGGTTGGATTTGCATATTTTAGTGGTTAAATTTGTATAATCCAAATGTATCATGGTTTTTTCATTAGGTTGAGTCTATTTATTCATTAAAAATACAATGATTTTGTCTAAATTTACATCACAAAATTCTGGAAAAAAACCCAAAAGTAAAACATTTAGCAAATCACAGTAATGGGCATTAGAAAGAACATGACGCACTTACTGATATAGGAGTCCTAACAGTAAATCACAGTAGTCCATGTGGGGCACATCGCACTCAATGGTATCTCGTAAAGGACGCACAGAAAATGTGATACTGCAATGAGCATTGACCAACAAACGAAGGCGGTTGGATTGAACCCTACTGATATGACGAGGGCGGCTGGATTGAACCCAATTGATATGATAGGGTCAAGGATGGATGGACATGGGTTAATGGATAGCAAGAGTTGATGGACGAAATCCTAGGAAATGATATTTGTTTGGCTGACATTATCCAGCAGAAGTGTGGCAATTTGGTCCTTTGTTTGACCGTTATGAGTGGAGATATTAGCAACCTCGTGGCCAGAAGATCTGGAGAAGAATGAGGATCCAATGTCTGTCGATGGAGGAATCTGCATTCTGACGCATCATGATTTTGGGATTTATGAGACTGGCACGGGCACCGTTGATGAGGGTGATGTGAAGTTGTTGACAGAGAGCGAGGTCTTTTAGGGAAATCGTTAGGGTTAGGGTGGTGTCATGGTTTCCTAATGGAGAAAGACCGGACTACTGGGGAAGCTTACGCTCAAAAGATTGGTACTTTCAAATAAAGCCATGTCATGACCAAATACTAATAGTAATCTATAATTGACTTTTAGAATAAGTATATGTTCGGATTCCTTGAGCTGGAGCTGAATCCTGAGCTTGTTGAACTATCCGTTATATTGATGAATGGATTAACCTAGTGTTTAGCGGAGTTGTAGCCATCTGCACATAAAAGCGTTTTCCGAGATCCTGACAGAGGACGTTCCATGTGGTAATGGGGGTCATTGCTGAGTTGTCATAATGTGCAGTAGTGTGCGAGAGCCACCATGCTTGCGCTAATCCTTCTATATGAGGGCCTTCAAATGACAAACGATGTGCTTCTGTCAGCTCTTGGCACATCTGGAAATATGCCGAACCTTAGATATGATTTCAACGCCACCACGATCAGAAACTAACAGGACACATTTAACAAACTAGAATTCGTGGTCAATAGTAAAGTTTTACTACTACTGCCGATGGTGATGTTGGCAATGTGGCTAGGGTTTAATATAGGATTACATAAGGCACATCAAATTGGTGAGATCTTCTTGTTTGTGGGACAAGGATCTCTTCGCTTAACAATTTGACTGATAGAATTTATGGAGGTATACATACTTTACTCCTTTGGATTTGAACTTGTAATTTATTAAGAGAAAACCCATGTTCTTAACCATTAAATCCACTCATACTATATATATCCTGAGAAATCATTGTAAAACACTAATTCGACCTTGACTAACCAGAAGTTATTATGAAGTGACCTTATCCAATCGGTGGAAGTTATTATTCGCTGCTCTTGTTCAATTGATGCAGTGGAGCAGAACGTGGAATTGTTTACTTGTTGGTACATGGGTTTACCAATTCAATCCTCCTTGAGAAGTATATTTCATTTGTTGAGTAAGCAAAACATTGCTTTCATTTTGTCGTGTATGCGCATTCACCATCTCTGACTTGCTTGTAGCTCACTTGCTTCATTCCGTTGCAGGAGAAATCATGTTGATGCTTCCAACACTTCAGTGCACGGGAGAAATCATGTCCCCAGCTTTTCTCTATAATGGAGCCGCTCGATTACCTTGCTGGGTCCCATCGAGAGAAAAAAGGCCTTAATTACCAATTCCAAAACCTTCCCTTCCTTTCTCGGATCGATGCATGAATGGAATTTTGGGTGAAAACATTTTGTTGGGTTATTTACGAAATAATTGGCTTTCTCGGGACAGGTTGACGGGAACAACACTGAAAAACGTATTTTAGCGGATGTTTCGATTTGTATTAATATTATTAGCCATTGTTTTCCAGAGGTAAAAATAGTAGCTTTTGAAATTTGTTGGATTGAACTGTGTTTAATTTTCAATGAACACTTTATCCATTATCAAGGATATAAAAAATTCAAAAGTTAAAAAAAGTATGTTGAGGTTTGAGAAATATTAGTTTTTAATAGACATTTCATTTATCATTAAGAACATAAGAAACTCAAAGGTTAAAAAAAAGTGTGTTGAGGTTTGAGAAATATTAGTTTCTAATGGACACTCCACCCTTCATCAAGGACATAAAAAGTTCAAAGGTTGAAAAATAGTGTGTTGAAGTTTGAGAAATATTGAGGATTTGAGAAAAAATTATAACCTTTGAAAAGTAATGTAATAAAGATAATAAAAAGTAAGATCAATAATAATAAAGAGGACTAAAGTTTGTTGAGGTGATAATAAAAGATGGAAAAATATAATAATAAGTGAGAGAAATAATAATTAGAAATTAGTTAGTTAGGAAAGAGTATGATGTGATAAAATTAATAATATTTAAAGAATTAGTTAGGAATAGAGGTTTAAAAATGAGTATTTAGGATTAACAAAATTAATAAAGTGAAGAAAGAGAAATGATTATTATAATGCAAGGTAAGAGAAGTAATAAAGAAAGGGGAAAAAATTTATTAGAGTAGAAGAAATGAAATGTAAAATAGGATTATACTCATTGGTAATGTGAGAAAAGAAAATTGAAAGAAATAAATTGATTAAGAAGAAGAATTAAGAAAAAGAAATAGGGAAGAGTAGGCCAAATTAAAATGAAAAAAATGGAAGGTAAAAAAATAAAAATAAAAGGAAAGACAGAGACTAAGAAGAAGAAAAAAAAAAAAAGTTAAAGGAAAGACTAAAAAAATAATGTTTTACAGACTTATTGATATAATTTCAATCCGAATATAGTATGCGGCATAGGAAGAGCAGTTCCGTGTGCCAATCCTCAACAATATTTCAACTGGGTGCCAATCTTCCGAACTAAGTGAGAGAGTCAAAATGGTAGACACAATGCAGGAAAATCATAAACACAGATTTCGAGTATAGAGTATGTTGATGTATACATTTCACGGTTGTGAATGTTTAAACCATTGCAATTTAGACTTTAGTTGTTAGATATTCGGATTTAAGTACAGTGTTTAGTCTTTGGTTTATCAATCTTTTATATCATATTATTAATCTTCACTGCAAGAGTTTAATTTTATTGGTCTAACCTTCACTGCAAGAGTTTAATTTTATTGGTCTCGTTGTACTTTCCAGACTATACTATTGCCTACTTGTACTCCTTACAAAATTTGTACTGGTTTTGAAAAATGTCCTTGAATTATAATTCTGATTGTAATATTGTTTTCTCATTAATGTTAATGTATATTGTTTTCTCATTAATGTTAATGTGGAGATATCTATTTTAATTTAAATTTATTTAATATTAAGTGTTTTGAAGAAAAAATAAAATCAAAGATAAACTTTTATCTTAAAATATAGAATTCCTTTATAGTTGTGCATAGATTGAATAATTTAGAGTTGTGTATAAATAAAATTCTAGGATGCACATTAAGTTTTAATAATATAATCCATTTTTAAGGTCACTGCTCGATTTGAACTTGTGACCTCTTAAGAGGAAACACATGTTCTTAACTATTAGACCCAATACAATGATAAAGCAACACATTAATAATGCATTAATATAGTAGTACATTAATGCTTTACATCAATGTATATAAAATAATGCTCTATTAATATATTATATTACATTAATGTAATATATAAATTATATATATAGAATGTATTATATTACATTAATGTAATATATAATAATAATATATAAATGTTATATATCCATAAAAGTAATTAATTTACATTATAGTATATTGATTAATACATTTAATCTAATAATTAATTAATTATATTAATTTATACATTCTTGAAATACTAATACATTAATACTGTAACATTAATACATTAATACTGTAACATGTAGTCTTTTAATTAAGATATCAATTAAGATATTTTTATAAAGTGGTTGATGTAACACATTAATTAATTTATATATTAAAATACTAACACATTAATAATGTATAACAATAATACATTAATAAAGTATTATTACATTAAAAAATTAAAATATATTAATACACCAATAAAATAATACATTAATAATTTTTTTTTTACATGAATACATGAAAGTCTTAATGCATTAATAAAATAATAATAAATTAACATATTAATAAAGTAATAATATAATATTTTTAAAAGATATTAAGCCTCATCTTCAATAACATTGACTTTGGTTGAGTGTGGTTGACCATGGTTAAGAGTTGTTGACCATAGTTGACCATGGTTGGCCATGAACATCGTTGACCATGACTATAGTTGACCATGACCATGCATGAAGATGATTAGTAGCTTTCTAAATAAAAATATCAACATAAGTAATAATGAAATGTTTATGTAATGGATGACCATGTCGACCATGAACAAGGTTTACTGTGATAGACTATGGTTGACTATGGTAGAAGATGACTCCATGGTTGACCATGATTATGAATATGGTTGACCATGACCATGGTTTCTTATATTTGACCATGACAATGACCATGACCATGGTTAACATTGTTACACCTTGGTTGACTTTGGTTTACTATGGTTGACTATGGGTTCAGTAAGGTTGACCTTGGTTGACTATGACCATGGTTAATTGTAGTTGACATTGGTTTTACCAAGACCATGCTTAATTATTGTTGACCATAGCCATGGTTAACTTTATTAGAGATTCTTAGACTTTGGTTTACTATCGTTGACTATGGTTGACCATGGTTGTGCATTACCATGACCATGATTGATTTTGGTTGACCCTAACCATGGTCGAACATTGTTAACAATGGTTAACCAATGTTTACATTTATTGTCCATGACACTCACCATGGTCATAGTTAAATTTGCTAGACCTTGGTTGACTTTGGTTTAGTCTGGTTGGCTATGGTTGAGCATAACCTTCACTATGGTTGACCTTAATTAACTTTGGCTAACCATTGTTGACAATGGTTAACCATGTTGACAATGGTTAACCATGTTTGACAATTTCTTTCCATAGATTACCATGGATGGCCATGAAAATGGTTGACCATGACTATGGATGACATTCACCATGTTTGACCTTAACTATGACTATGGTTGACCATTACCTTAACTATGGTTAACTATTGTTGATCACGACCAAGAGTATGGTCTAGTATGGTTAACTATGGTTTTCCATGGTTGACTATGGTTAACTATGGTTGAGTTTGACATGGACCAAAGTTGAGTATGGTTGATCATGGTTGACTATGGTTGACCATGACCATGGTTGACTATGGTTAACCGAGGATGGCTATGGTTGCCCTTGCCCATGGCTGACTTTCATAGACCATTTGGAGCTCATTATGGTGGGTCATGTTGATTATGTTTAACCATGGTTTACTATGGCACTATCACATTTTGATCTTGATCATGTTTTGTTTGTCACGTTGCGACATCAAGTTTTGTTCATCACATGACATCGTAAGGTCATGGTCATCACATTACAAAGTAGGGTTTTTGTTTGTGCCATAATGACATTGGAATAGGTATGTCACATTCGAACAATGGGTTATGTTCGTCACATTGCGATGTCGTGAAATGTTCATTGCATTGCAATGTTGAGATATGTTTGACACATTACGACATTGGGTGTGTAAATCACATTGCGACAATCGACTATGTTCATCACATTGTGACGTTTGGAAAAGTTTATCATAGTGTGACGTCAATATATTTTCATTACATTGAAACGTGAGGATATTTTTGACACATTGTGAGGATAGGGATATGCTCATCACATTACAAGGAAGGGGTTGTGTTTGTCATATTGCAACGTTACATTGTTCGTCAGCTAATGATGTTACTATGTTCATCACATTGCGACGAAAGGGATATGCTCATCACATTGCGACAAAATGGATATGCTCATCACATTGCGACGACATGGCTATGTTCGTCACATTGTGACGACATGGATATGCTCGTCACATGGTGACGACATGGCTATGTTCGTCACATTGCAACATTGCATTGCTTGTTAGTTTGGGACATTACTATGTTCATGACATTGTGACAATACTATATACTCGTCACATCGCAACAATATTATGTTTGTCACGTTGCAACATCTGGTTGTGTTTGTCAAATTGCAAAATTGTGTTTTGTTCATCACATGACAAGGTTGGTTTGTGTTTGACATATTACGAAAATGTGTTCACATCACATTGGAATGGGCTATGTTCGTCATGTGTGATGTTTGGAAATGTTTGTCTCATTGTCATGTTAGTATATTTTCTTCACATTGCAACATGAAGATATGTTTGACACATTGCAAGGACAGGGATATGCTCATAAGATTGCGAGAAAAGGGATATTTTCGTGAGATTACGACATTAAACTATTCGTCGAAATGTGATGTTACTATGTTTGTCACATTGCGACAACATGGATGTGCTCATCAAATTGTGACGACATGGAAATGTTCATCACATTGCGACATCACACCATTTGTTAGATTGCAATGTTACTATGTTCATTACATTGTGACATTACTATATTCGTCACATTGCAACATTACTATCTTCATTACACTGCAATGTCTAGTTTTGTTTGTAAAATTGCAACATTGAGTTATGTTCATCACATGATGAGGTCGGTTTGTGTTCGGCATATTACGAAAATGTTTGTACATCACATGACGAGGTTGGTTTGTGTTCGACATATTACGAAAATGTTTGTACATCACATGATGAGGTTGGTTTGTGTTGACATATTATGAAAATGTTTGTACATCACATTGCGACAATGGGCTATGTTTGTAACATTTGATGTTTGCAAATGTTTGTCACATTGTGATGTTAGTATATTTGCATGGCATTGCAACATGTGGATATGTTTGACACATTGCAAGGATAGGGATATGCTCTTCAAATTGTGACGAAAGGGCTATGTTCATCATATTGTGATGTTACATTATTCATCAGATTGTGATGTAAGTATGTTCGTCACCTTGCGAAAACATGGATATGCTCATCACATTGTGACGACATGGCTATGTTCGTCAGATTGCGAGGTTACATTATTGGTCATATTGTGATGGAACTATGTTTGTCCCATTGTGATGATAGGGATATGCTCGTCACATTGTCATGACATGGCTTTGGTCATCATGTTACAACATTACACTGTTGGTCATATTGTGACATTATTATGTTTATCATATTGTGACATTACTATATTCATCACATTGCAACATTCCTATGTTTTTTTTTTTAAGTAAAAGGTTGGAACCTATTGTATTAATATAGACAAAATACATATCTATAGGTGATGCCAGCTGTCCCGCCTAAGAAGGAAACCGAGACAGTTGGGCATCCATGTCCAGGTATCTCCATGTTTGTAGCATAAACAAAATTTGACCAAATTGTCTCTGCTACGTCCCGCCCGAAGGAAACCGGGACGAGCAGTCATAGTCCTAAAACTGGTTCTATTGTCTAGAGCTATAAGACATTTATATCTATCTAGCCTAAGGCGTAAACTGAAATAACTGAACCAAAAACAAAGTCTGGGACTACATATCAGATAACCTCTGAACCCGAGTGTGTGTCGTCGATCGCTGAGTGCTTCCATCTTGCAGGAAAGGCGTAGGCTATGGCGCAAGTCGAGCATTGCTTCTTTGGTGTGGCTCTCGAGTGCGCTGCAAAGAACATGTCGAGACGCTTCTCTAATCTTGCGATGCGGACGACCTGGTCCTCAAGCAGTTTCCTCATCTCAAAGAGGAGATTGAGATAGTCCCAGTCCGTTGAAGGTTGCTGCTCTGGGCGATTGTTGTCCACGTGCTCCTCGCTGGTGGCCGCTCTTCCTCCCTGCTTGTTGAGTCCCTCTGCTTCCCTGGTGGGCTCGGGGGGAGGTTCTTCTACCACATAGCAGGGTGAGTAAGGCCGCTCGTCACCTTTGTTGCCTTCTGCCGGCTGTGAAGGACCAACCAAGCCAAAAGACGTGCCCGGGTTCCAATTTTCAGGCACAGCGAACAACGTGTGCTCAGGCTGACTTTCTAAACCTCCCGCCGGGATCCTCTCCTCAACGATCGCCCTTGGAGGCCTCCTAAGATTATGCCTGCGTCTTCTGGTAGCCATTGCCATTTCCCTTTTGAAAGTTTCCTTTCTTTTATGGCGCGACTGCGCAACATACCAAGCCGCCCCCCGTCGCGATTTTCGCCTAATTCTTGGCATGTTGCAGTCCCAATGAATGCTCCCAGGGCGCTCAGTTGGAGTTGAAATGTGATAAAATCGACCGTGGTGCTGGTGTGCCTGTGTGTTCGAGGGCAGCCTGCTGCCGAGACTTTCAACTCGTATAATGAACGCTGAAACTGTGGCCAAGGCTATAAGCTCATCCATCACTTCCGCCATTAAAACAATCTGGTTAGTGCTGGTACTCGTCACTTGCGCGAGGGGTCTCGGCCCTTGAATTCCCCTACGTGTGTGCATGGCTTGTTAATGGGGGAGTTGACGGGAGCTGGTGGATGTATTAACTTTGCGTCGCGGCTCACCTCCACGTGGCTGCATTGCCCTCCCTGTCACCCCATCCGGGGAGCAACATTCCTATGTTAGACACATTGCGACGTCTGATTTTGTTTGTGAAATTGCAATGTCAAGTTATGTTTGTCACATGGGAAGGTTGGTTTGTGTTCGACACATTACGAAAAGGAAGTTCTATCCAAGTTTAAAAAAAAAATTAATGAAGTGTTTCCTTTGTTAGAAAAATAGGAACTTTCAACTAATGTAATGCATTAGAAGAAAATTTAGAATCATACTTCTTCTAAGGACATTGATAGCGAATGATCTTGAACTTTACAATTATGATTCTTACTTGTTCTAAATACATTTATGTAAAATCATCTTGAACTTTGTAGATGATAAATTACACTTGTTCTAAGCACATTGTTAGTAAATCTACTTGATTTATACTCGTTCTAAGGACATTGATAGTAAATCATTTAATAATTTATAATAAGAATAAGAATAATTTAATATTATGATTTCCTCCTATTATTACATTATCGCTATGATTTACTCATATCATTCCATTACTCCTATTATTCTATAAATAAATATTTTTAAAATTTTAAATATAAAAAAATTATAATTATTTTAAATTGAATTTAAATTATGTGTTGCAATTATTATTTGAAATGAATTTGTAAGTATTATTTAAATTAAATTTAAATTATCTTTTATTATTTTTATTTTATTGCAATTCTTATTTAAATTATTTTTTTATTGTAATTCTTGGGTAAATTCATGAAGGTGGGTAACACTTTCATGACAATAGGATCTCCAAAATTTCAAAAGACATTTTTTCGGCCGAACTAATATTTTTTTTCGTTCGAAAGATCTTTTTTTTTTCAGCCGAAATATGTTTTGGCCGAACCTTTGAACATCAAATCGAATGGTACCATGACGACGCCCTCGATTTTCATGTACAATTTTAGCCAGACGAATTTTTTTCATGTGGTAACCTCTTTTTGGCTGAAAGATATTCCAGCCAAAAATCTATTTCGACCGAAAGAATATTTCAGCAGAAATATTCTTTCAGCCAAAATATCTTTTTGGCCGAAATATCTTTTCAGCCGAAACATTATTTCGGCTGAAAAGATGTTTATATATTTAACACACATCGTGACTGTTACGGTTTTCTGAGTTCTTGGCAAGTGTGAGTGAGTTCTCGGCGAGTGTGAGTGATAGTGTTAGTGAGTTTGTTGGCACTGACGTGTTTGGCGTGTTCTTGTTGGTGGGTGGTCCTATGGGAAGATGGGCGGTTGGGAATTCAGACCTGCAGGTAAGCCTAATATCTGAAGTTTTAAATTTAAATTTAATTTCTGTAAATTTTAATTTTAATTTAATTTAATTTGGTATTTTCATTGTGACTTGGTCGCAGGGGGATAACACTGTGGCCAGGTCGTGGGAACGCCAACTGCTTTCCCATAGGGTTGCACCCCCATGACTAAGTCACAGTCCACTAGTTGTGAATTCGTCGTTGGTGTGGCAGCCCTGTGGCCAAGTTGTGGGCACACCAACGACTTGGCCATAGGGTTGGAACCCCGCGACCAAGTCGCAGTCCATAGGAGGCCCGAACTCCCTATTAAATCCAAACCTGTTGACTAGATGCTCTAATCCTCTCCCATACAACCAATCAAAAACCTTATAATAGTTCACTTCTTCCTGTTTTAATTATACGATGAACTTCGGGTAATCTATTTGTACTTTTAAAATATTAATTATTCATTATGGTAGATTAACACTGTCAGATGACCTTGTTGTTATTCCTGCGATGATTTCTATAAGAAAAAATTTAAATATTGTTATTCCTTGTTGTTATTCTTGCGATGATTATCTCTAGCATGTAAAGGATCTAAGGATTTTCACCTTGTTTAGAATGACTTACCTTAATTTCAAATACCTTTTGTTACTATCAGTTGGGATTTTTTGGACTGATCCTAAAATTAATATTAGTTAGAGTATACTTAGTGTTAACATTTTTGTTGTCCTTATGAGCATCGCGTTCTTTAACTATAATTTGGAATTGAAAACTTAAGGGATTGAATTAATGAATCACCATGCTTGAAACTTTTCTAAAGATTTAAGTGACAACTAGATATGAATGTAAAAGGATAAATAATATTATTAAATCTATCTTTGTTTTCTTATTGAAGATAACTAAAATATAATTAAATTTGAGAATAGATAGTACGAATTTCTTATTCTCAATTAATTAAATAGGTTTCTACCTTGGTATGTTAACGCATGACACTCTTATGACTCCTTCATGATACAACTATAGGTTAATCCTTCTTGGTGTACCCTTGCATCTAGTACACATGTTGTTACAAGTTACTTTCGTCATGTTAATACTTGAGAAATAAATATGGTATGAGAAACATAATATTATGTAATATTATAGAAATATATAGATTTTTTTGTATCATATTACATGTTTATATGTTAAAATTATCCACACAAACAATAAATTTATAAACAATATGGATTTACTTAAAAATGTGAATTTGCAATAGACATTAATAAATAATTTATAAACAATATGGATTTAGTGAATTTGATATCTAGACATTTAACAATCATATATTAAGTTTTTAAATTTGGTATAGACATTTAACAATCAAATATTAAGAGTAGAGTAAGCATCTTAACATGATATGATACTCTAAAAAAATAACTTGTAACACATCTCACAAATAACAATTATAAGTTGAAAATATAATATATCATAAATATAACAACTACATTAAGCTCACACAACATGATATTTGAGAAAGTGAAAAGGAAATAGATATTATTAACTAAAAAAAATAGATATATTAATTGTTTCGAATAGATCTATTTTATGTTTCTTCAACTTTAACCCTCTCTAAACTCTTAAGAAAATCATTTTGATATAAAAACAAGATTTACAGAGAATTCTATTACCCTTGCACCTCATATTTTTTTAATGACATATAGTCAGATGAATTTGTTGTTTATTAAATACATAGACTTTTTTTAGTGACCTATAGTCTAATGACCTATAGGTAAAGATAATGAGTAACCTAAGTGGGTTTCTACCTTTTTAATGACCTATAGTCTAATGACCTATAGGCAAAGATATTGAGTAACCTTTTTAGTGATGGATATTCATTTTACGTAAAAAATATGCTCACAATCTACATGTATTGCACTATGGATTGTACTAGTACATGGACTATATTTTGTATTTTTTGGATTTATGCATTATTTTTTATTGTTTATCAAAATAGAGTAATATAAAAAAAAGTGGCATTGCATCTACACATTTTCATGGACACCATTTTTATTTTTGATGTATTATTCCCCAAAAAAAAAAACTAAAAATGCCCATTTGAAGAACATAGAGCAAAAAAATGCATTCATTTTGATAATATTAATTTTTCATTTCAAATGATTTTGAGAACATTGAATTTATAAGTAATAGATTTTAGATGCAAATTATTAATAAATAGCAATTATTATATCATTACAAAATGGAGTAGTGACGCCAACCGCACTCCTCGGAGCATGATCGCTCTCACCGGGACCTTCTTATCCCCTCGGCCTGAAGAGCGTCAATACTCTTCTATCTCCCAATCGGAAGATCTGCACCCACGCTTCTCTTTCTGTGATCCCTCTTCCTTTGCTTTTCAAGGAATCAGAACTTCGCTGCTTCGCAAGTTCTCTACTGATCCCTGGGTCTTCGAATCCCGAGATCTGAGATGTCAGTCAACGCTGGCTTTCCCTCACATTTTAAGGACCTTTTTCCTATCGCGTCTTCGCAACTCGCAACACCAACCACTCGAGATTCAAACCTCCGATACGCGAGACGTCGAAATGCCGAAACTCGCGGTCTCGCACCCTCGCGACTTCGCTACTCGCGAGCCTAAATGACTTCTTCCTCGACTCCCAAGGCCCGAGACGCAAAACTCCCGATATCTCGTGTCACCTGCCACGTCACCCTGCGGTGGCCCACACTATCCACGCAATCGTCAGAATGTCACACCTCGCACTTCTCGTGACTTCCATTGTGTAAAGTTAGAGTCTTACCTTCCGAACTCTCGATATGCTGACCCACGAGTGGAACCCCAAGCTCCTCGTGATCTCGATCGACGAATCCTGCCTTCCTGAGCTTCGAACTTCTTCCGCTCCTGCACTATGGACTTCCTGCAACTCTGAGAGATCCAACGACTCCCTGAAACTCGTTGTCCTCTACGGAGAATGCCAACCGTCCACTCCTCTTCTGGAAAAATCTACGAACAAGAAGTATCTCTCCACGAGGTTTGTTCGCCAACCTACGTCTCTTCCGTTCAACCTGTTCATGCGACTTCTCTCCGCTTCCCTTCAACAACCTTGAAGGCCTATTCCTCCTGAGCTTTCATGATTTCAATTCCCTCAAGAAGAAGCTCTTGCACGCACTCCTCGCGGCAAATCCTCAACACGCTAAGTGTTGAAGTCTTCAGTCCTGCGCACTCCTGCAGCAGAAATCCTTCAGTCCCTTGGCTCAGAATCGCAACTCTGACTCTTCGTCTAGCCTGCGCATGCCTTGCATGGCTTCGATGCCAAACCTGCACTTCTGAGAACTGAGAACAAAATTTCTCTCTATCTGAACCCTTCTGTCACGCACTCCTCGCGGACGATTCAACTGCACTCCTTGCAGGAATTCTTTGGTTCAAGACAGAGAAACAATTGAAACTAACTCCTGGTTCTCACAGACTTCACTTCAACCATGAAATCACATATAGCATAAAAATAAAATGCATGACAAGAAGCAAACATTCATGAGCATAATATCAACAATACACAGAGAATAACACAACCATAGAATTGAATCAAAGCTTTTCTACTAATTCAATATCTGTACATGGAGGTTCTTCATACACTTATCTTCTTTCTCTTTTCTATTGAATGTTGTAGCTCCTCTTACAATGTACAACGGAGGGTGTCTATATCTCGTTCCCCTCTCGATCTCTAAAGCTATCAAATCTAGAATTAAATGCTCTATCTACTTTTCATTAACTATCTTAAATGCCTCATCTACCTAAGGATGTGAGCTATCTGCTCAAGGTCCATTACAATATACAAAGTGCACTTCATTAACTCTACACATTAATGTTCGGCGCAACAATATCAAGGTGTTTCAAAATTTGTGTTGGCACTGTCCATCTGTCTTCTGCTCCATGTTGGCTCGCTTGATGAGTGAGTGATGCTCCTGCATCATACTCCTCGGCTTGAAAAATTTCATGGGCTCCTGCACAGTGTGTCCATGCTTTTGTATCACTGCTTCAGTCTCCCAGCTGGCATCCTCCACTGGGTGATTCTTCCACTTGACCAGATACTTGAAGTATTCTTTTCTTCTGGTCTTTTTACCCACTCGCTTGTCCAGTATGCATTCCATCTATGGCTTCTCCGCAACTGGTAATTGTTTCATCCACTGGATCACTGGTTCCTCAGTTCCAGTGTCTTCTTCTCCAGCTTTGTATGGATATAAGTCCGACACATTGAATATCAAAGATATCCCGATGCCATCCGGCAACTCAATCTCATAAGCGTTCTCTCCAAATTTCTTTAGGACTCTACATGGCCCGATTTTCTTCATTTTTAGCTTATTATATGTCCCCCTTGGGAACCTTTCCTTCCTCATATGTGCCAGAACTAGATCACCAACCTCGAACTGAAGTTGTCTCTGATGCTGATCTACTCTGCGCTTGTATTCATGATTTGAATCCATCAGTCGCTACTTCACTTGACTATGGAGTTCCTGCACCGCTTCAGCGAATTCCTCTGCACTAGCGCTGCTAGTCACAGTCTGTTCTAAATCTTGCAATTCAGAAACTCCCTCGGCTGTGTCTCATGCACAATCTGAAATGGGCTTCTGTCTGTACTCCAATTCACCGAACCATTGTACGCAAACTCTGCCTGTGGCAACACATTGTCCCAACTTCTGTGATGCTCCGTCACCAGGCTTCTCAGCAAGTCTCCCAGACTCCTGTTAACCACTTCCGTTTGTCCATCTATTTGAAGATGATAAGCAGAACTAAACGCCAAGTTAGTCCCTATCTTTTTCCATAGCATCCTCTAAAAATGGCCTATGAATTTTGTGTCCCTGTCTGAAACAATACTTTTCGGTAATCCATGAAGTCTAACAATCTCCTTGAAAAACAGATTTTTGATGTGCGTCGCATCGCTGGTTTTCTGGCATGGAATGAAATGTGCCATCTTTGAAAACCTATCCACGAATACAAAGATGGAATCAGCCCCTCTTTGCGTCCTTGGCAAACCCAATACAAATTCCATGCTTATCGCCTCCCATGGTCCTTCCGGTATGGGAAATGACTGGTAAAAACCTGCATTCTTCTTCCTTCCCTTCGAATGCTGACAAATTCGACATCTGTCAACAAACCTCTTGACATCTGCACGCATGCCTGGCCAAAAATATGATTCTCTTAACTTCGCGAATGTTTTGTCATGGCCAAAGTGCCCTGCTAAGCCTCCGATGTGCTTCTCTTTCATCAAGTTCTCCCTCATGGAGCAATTCAGAATGCACAGTTGATTTCCTCTGAACAACAATCCTTCCTGGATCATATAGTCTATCCAAGAACTCCAATCTCTGAGAACTGGATTCTCAGTTGCTTCATATGCTTCTCCGAAATCTGCATCTCCTACGTACATGTCCCTGAGATTCTCAAAACCCAATGTTTTGACTCGGAACTCCTGCAACAACAAACATTTCCTGCTCAAAGCATCAGCCACTTTGTTAGCAGTCCCTGAAATGTGTTTAATTACAAATGTAAAATTCTGCATATACTCTACCCATTTTGCATGTTTCTGATTCAAATTCTCATGTTGACTCACAAACTGTAATGCATGATTATCACTATACAGAACAAATTCTTTTGGGATTAAGTAATGCCTCCACTTCTTCAACGCCTATATGATAGCATAAAATTCCTTATCATACGTGGAGTATTTCAGCTTTGCTTCATCCAGCTTCTCGCTGAAATATGCAATTGGTCTGTCTTCTTGACTCAAGAGCGCTCCTATGGCATACCCACTTGCATCACATTTCACCTGAAATGTCTTCTGGAAATCCGACAACACCAACACTGGTTGCTCTGTGATCTTCCGCTTCAACAGATTGAAGCTCTTCTCAGCCTCAACTGTCCAATGAAAAGACTTATGTCACTTATTCACTGTGTCCATCATCGCTGCGCTAATTCCACTGAAATTCCTGATGAAATTTCGATAGAAACTAGCCAAACCATGGAAACTTCTCACCTCGAAAATATTTCTCGGTGATGGCCAATTTTTAATCACTTCCACCTTACTCGGATCCATCTTCAACTCATTCTCCGATATGACAAAACCTAAGTAAATGAGCTCTGTCTTCATAAATGAGGACTTATTCATATTGATCAACAACTTCTCCTGTTGTAGCTTCCTCATCACAATGGCCAAATGTTTCAAATGCTCGGCCTTCGTTTTGCTGAAAATTAGTATATCGTCCAGATATACGACGACAAATTTTCCAATGAATTCCCTCAGGACTTCATTCATCAGCCTCATGAATGTGCTAGGCGCATTTGTCAAGCCAAACATCATGACCAACCATTCGTACAAACCTTCGTTTGTCTTGAATGTTGTCTTACATTCATCACCTTCCCTCATGCGAATCTGATGATATCCGCTCTTCAGATCAATCTTCGAAAAAAAAATTGCCCCACTTAGGCAATCCATCAGATCATCCATTCTGGGCAGTGGAAATCTATACCTGATGATAATTTTGTTGATCGCTCTTGATTCGGTACACATCCTCCAGCCTCCGTCTTTCTTCGGACTGAGTACTGTTGGAACAACACATGGACTCAAGCTTTCCCTGACTAATCCTTTGTCCAACAAATCCTGGACCTGCTTCTTTATCTCCTCATTTTCCTGTGGTGTCAATCTGTATGCAGGTTTTTTCGGCAAATTGGCTCCTGGTATGAGATCAATATGATGACTCACACTCCTCATCGGTGGAAATGAATGAGGTAATTCGTCCATGATGATGTCAGCGAACTCTTCCAACAGTTCCTGAATCTCATCCGACAAATCATCCACTCTTGTGCTAGTCAGAACAATCCTTGGTTTCCTGACAACAAAGAATTGTGGATCTTCCTTCTTCTACATCTCTGTGAGAAGCTCCTTCCCACTCATGAGAAGTATTGTGTTTCTTACTTCCTGTTTCACCTCCTTTTCTTTTATCGGAAGCAACCTGTGTGTCCTCCCATCCTTTTCCAGGGTATATGTGTTCATTCTCCCATCATGAACCACATTTCTGTCATATTGCCATAGTCTACCCAACAATAAATGACATACATCCATGGGAATAACATCACACAGAATCTTACCATTATATCCCCCTATTTTGAATTCAACTAAACATTGTTTAGTGACACTCACCTGATGTCCCTTTTGTAGCCATGAAACTTTATATGGACTCTGGTGATCAGTCGTTTCCAGCTCCAACTTTTCTACCATTTCTGTTGAGACGAGATTATCCGTGCTATCACTATCCACAATGACCTTGCATTTCCTGTTCTTGTTCGTGCAAGCTGTCCTGAACAGTCTGGTCCTCTGCACTGAGCTTTCCACCTCTTTCTCAGGTGTCAAAAGGACTTTATGCATTCCAAGTGATCTTCCGCCATCTGCATCTTCGTTCTCATCATCATGCCTCTGTGATTCAGTGATGTGAGCTTCTCCAACATCCTTCTTTTTCTCTGGACACTCGAATGACTTGTGCCCATTCTTCTCACATGTAAAACATGTGATAACTCCTCCTCTTCCTCTGCCTCGAACTCTAGTACAAGGAAGAGTGTTTGCATTAGCATAACCTCCTCGCTGATCATTTTGTTGTCCTCTCGGCTCAACATATGGCTGCCTCTGTGAGGTTCCACCTCTCTCATCTTTACCCTGAGGGTTCTTCCATTCCTCTTTGGGCTTCTAGAACTTTTCCTAGGCAACTGGTTTGCCTCTTGGCTAGCTTCTTCCTCGCCCTTGCTGACCTTGCTTACAACTCAGCTTCTCCTCGCCTTTCAGAGCCAATTGGTAAGAATCTTCCACCGTCATGATGGTTAGCATGCTTAGTTCATCCTGAATGTCGTATCTCAGACCATTTAGATATCTGGCGACCTTCTCATCATTGCTCTCCCGATGACCTGCTCTGATGTTCAGTCGATAGAACTCTTCAGTATATTCCTTGACTGTCATCAATTTTTGTCTCAGGTTCTGCATTCGCTTGAACAAAGTGATTTGATAGTCTCTTGGGATGAACTTCGCTTTCATCTTCGCGATCATCCGATCCCAACTCTTGATCTTTTGCTTGCCCTTGTAGCGTCTGTCAGCTTGTAGCTCGTCCCACCACAATGTTGCATGTCCTTTCAAGCACGTAACAACGTTATTGACTTTCTTATCTTCTTCCACATATTCATAATCGAAGTATGTGTCAAGATCTCGGATCCAGTCCAATAGCTCTTCTGCGTCTAGATTTCCTTCGTAGACTAGAATGTCCATTTTCGCCTTCACACCCATTCTGGCAATGGCTTTGATCAACCGCTCGGTTGATGCATCCTCTGTTGTGACCTCTTCTTCATGTCCAACTTCCTCTTCAACCTCAGAATCACTGAGATCCCCAGCACCAATTCCACGTCTTTGTGTTGTCTCCATCTCCTCAAGCCTTGCTTAGAGATCTCTCATCTACCGCTCCATTTCTGGATTTCTGTTGGCCTACCTCTTCTTCTCACCTCCCTTTCTTCGGGATCAGGTGATTTCCTTTCTCTTCTGGGAGGCATGATGAATTCTTCTTTCTCTCTCTGTTGCAGAAAAAAAAGA
Organism: Picea sitchensis; assembly: GCA_010110895.2. NCBI lineage: Eukaryota > Viridiplantae > Streptophyta > Pinopsida > Pinales > Pinaceae > Picea > Picea sitchensis. The sequence goes on along the minus strand of SNQJ01S0001295.1, from coordinate 798,042 downwards.
GTTACTCCCTCTCTGATACCACACTGACGCCAACCGCACTCCTCAGAGCACGATCGCTCTCACCAGGACCTTCTTATCCCCTCGGCCTGAAGAGCGTCAATACTCTTTTATCTCCCAATTGGAATATCTGCACCCATAGTTCTCTTTCCGTGATCCCTCTTCCTTTGCTTTTCGAGGAATCAGAACTTCGTTGCTTTGCAAGTTCTCTACTGATCCCTGGGTCTTCGAATCCCCGAGATCTGAGATGTCAGTCAACGCTGGATTTCCCTCACCTTTTCGGGACCTTGGTCCTATCGCGTCTTCGCAACTCACAACACCACCCACTCGGGATTCAAACCTCCGATACGCGAGACGCCGAAATGCCGAAACTCGCGGTCTCGCACCCTCGCAACTTCGCTACTCGTGAGCCTAAATGAATCCTTCCTCGAATCCCGAGGCCTGAGATGTCGAACTCCCGATATCTCGTGTCACCTGCCACGTCACCCTGCGGTGGCCCACACTATCCACGCAACCGTCAAAATGTCACACCTCTCACTTCTCGCGACTTCCGTTGCGTAAAGTTAGAGTCTTACCTTCCGAACTCCTGATATGTCGACCCACGAGTGGAACCCCAAGCTCCTCGTGATCCTGATCGATGGCTCTTGCCTTCCTGAGCTTCGAAATTCTTCTGCTCCTGCACTATGGACTTCCTGCAACTCCGAGAGATCCAACGACTCCCCGAAACTCGTTGTCCTCTACGGAGAATGCCAACCGTCCACTCCTCTTCTGGAAAAATATACAAACAAGAAGTATCTCTCCACGAGCTTTGTTCGCCAACCTACGTCTCTTCCGTTCAACCTGTTCATGCGACTTCTCTTCACTTCCCTTCGACAACCTTGAAGGCCTATTCCACCTGAGCTTTCACGATTTCAATTCCCTCAGGAAGAAGCTCTTGCACGCACTCCTTGCGGCAAATACTCAACACGCTAAGTGTTGAAGTCTTCGGTCCTGCACACTCCTGCAACAGAAATCATTCAATCCTTTGGCTCAGAATCACAACTCTGACTCTTCATCTAGCCTGCGCATGCCTTTCACGGCTCCGGTGCCAAACCTGCACTTCTGAGAACTGAGAACAAAAGTTCTCTCTATCTGAACCCTTCTGTCACGCACTCCTCGTGGACGATTCAACTACACTCCTTGCAGGAATTATTTGGTTCAAGACAGAGAAATAATTGAAACTAACTCCTGGTTCTCACAGACTTCACTTCAACCATGAAATCACATACAACATAAAAAGCAAATGCATGACAAGAAGCAAACATTCATGAGCATAATATCAACAATACACAGAGAATAACACAACCATGGAATTGAATCAAATCTTTTCTATTAATTCAATATCTGTACATGGAGGTTCTTCATACACTTCTCTGCTTGCTCTTTTCTCTTGAATGTTGTAGCTCCTCTTACAATGTACAAAGGAGCGTGTCTATATCTCATTCCCCTCTCGATATCTAAAGCTATCAAATCTAGAATTAAATGCTCTATCTACTTTTCATTAACTATCTTAAATGCCTCATCTACCTAAGGACGTGAGCTATCTACTGAATGTCCATTACAATATACAAAGTGTGCTTCATTAACTCTACACATTAATGTTCGGTGCAACAATATCAAGGTGTTTCAAAATTTGTGCTGGCGCTGTCCCGCTGTCTTCCGCTCCAGGCTGGCTCGCTTGATGAGTGAGCGATGCTCCTGCATCAAGTAGTAGATGAATCTATTATTAGTACTTTTGATAGATTGTCTTGAAAATTTATAGCCCGTCCACCCTTATTGAATGTTTAGGTTCCTAAGAGTCCTACAATTTTTTAAGTTCTGGTTGACTAAAATATCTCTCTAGAATTATTTTAACTAAGAGTTTAAAAAAAAAAACTTCAATTTACAACAAAATCTCAATCGAGAGTTGTAAAAAGCTCTAGTTTGAGAATTTTTTCAAACCCCACCCTCATAATCTTTTGATCTAATAGAATCAAATGTCACATTTTGTTAAAAATGTATATATGTGATAATAGCATTGTTAAAAGATTGTTAAAAGTAAATTGATCATCTTGTTGAATTCAAAGATGATCATTCTTTGTCATATTCAATCATTGATATTGTTGTGTTCTTTGAGGTCGAGGAAGACAGTTGATGATTGTTTCTCTTTACATTTATGTTTATGGAATGTTTATGGTCATATTCATATCAAATACCTCATTACTATGGGAGAATACTACAAAATTGAGCAATATACAATCAGGTTGTAGCTTTAGATCAAATAGATACCAATAACACAACATGGTAGTCCTTCAATAGGAAAGCACTAAATTCTGCAAAAACTTCTAAAATGAGACTTTGCAAATAAGACAAGTACATTGTTCCACCGATCCTTCAGTGCCATCTAAATCCTTTCAAAATATACCATTTTGCCTTGTATTCAATGAACTTCCTATTCCAATCTATGTTCCAATGATTATAGGCAGTATATTCATTGTAGTCATTCCCTCAACCTCCAGAATAGATACACAGAAATATGTAACAGTCACTTTGCATTGATAGTGAAACTTATAAAAGACGTCAATATTTCATGTCAAAGCCTCATTTAAAAGATAGAAGAAAGAATAATTTTAAAATATGAAAAATATCACGTACAACAGATAGAAATAAACCTTGAAACATGGGGAAAATGTCCACTGCAATTATTCTGACAACTAAAATATGTCACAATACTTTGCACTCTAACAAAAAGACACGAGCAGTGAACATTTCATGTCAATGTCTCATTTACAGAACAATAAGAAATAACAAATTTAAATCAAAATGTCTAACTTCAATGTTATGAATTGAGATACCAATTACAATTCCTCCAAAAATCAAGCTAGCTTCCATTTTCAACAAAGACGGGCTGAAAAGTATGAAGACTCAGAAATAGAATAGAATTAATGATACCCAAGAAAACTCATAAGAGCAAAACAAAATGTTCATAGCAGAAATGCAATTTGAACTTGCATCTTCATTCAATAAAGTAAAAAATGCAATTTGAACTTGCATCTTCATTCAAGAAAATAAAAAATGCAATCTGAATTTGCATCTTTGTTTAGAAAGTCAAACATTTCAACAACTCTTGTGAACTTGACCTAGGAGAATCTTCCTAAGTTTTTTCGTGCACCCTTTCACAGTGATATCATAAACGCACTTACCCAAATTATTATAAATGTTAGAATAGATTTTTATAATATAAATGTTAGAATAGATTTTTACTATATTATTTTGGAAGTGTTGTTTATAGTCAATGTACAATTATGTCTTATAACATTTTTTATCTGAAATTTAATATTTTTTTATCGGGAAATTATGATTTAAAATAAAATTCATATTTGGGTTAATTAAACATTTAGCTCACACACACACACACACATAACATTTAGCTCTCACACACACACACACACACACACATAACATTTAGCTCACACACACACACACACACACACACACACACACACACACACACATAACATTTATCTCGCACACACACACACACACACACACACACATATGTGTGTGTGTGTGTGTGTGAGCTAGCTCGTACATATAATATATATGTTATCTAGCTCACATATAATATATGATAGACCTATGCTTATATTAGCTTATGCGATTTAACTATCCTATGCTTAATCTGGTTCTATTACAATTCCTCGAATCATTTGTATTACTTGGAGCTAAGATGGGCATCACTCCTAGTTATAGAGTACATACTAGTGAACATATATTAATCATAGAATACTTGAATCATAGAAGCATTACCATTAGTTAATACATATCCATATTACATATATAGGCAATGGTATACATCTTATCATATGCATTAAATTACTAATATAACATGGCATATACCATATATAAGTTGGGAATCACTCCTAGTTATTGTGTACATATTAGTGAACATACAATAATCATAGACTACCTGAATCATAGAAGCATTACCATTGCTTTCTAGTGATATCCAATGTAGTTAATAAGAGATAAGATTAATATCACAATACGTATTGATTATGGTATATAGGTAACATGATATCACCTTGTTGAACCTTAATCTAAGTTGTTCTTATGTTACTGATATCATTGTTCTGGTACCAGGATGAGATTCATAGTATGGAATGTTATGGAATTAATGGGAAGCAATATCACTAGCTACTACACAATGAGAGATTCAAACCAATGTAATCAATAGTTCATAATCAGATACATTACTCATATCAAGAATCTGTACTCACAGTTAGTTTTGTACTAATTTCCATATTCAAGTAATGGACATCAATGTTAATAAGCTAAGCTAATCCACAATCAATGGTAATAATATAATCTAATCCATAATCAATCATGAAGGCGAAGAAGACATGTACGAGGACACACCAGAATAGCCTGACTCATATGATGGAAAGGAAATGGACCTTGGGGATCTCAACCTAAAGTACATTTCTTCTTCCTACTAGCAACAAGTCTTGAATTCAATCACTGAGAAATAGGCTCAGCTACTGAAGGACTCGTTGGTTCATAATAAAATTCTTATCAACCCAACAAAAAAAAATAAAAGGTATTCCCTTTGTTCCTTATACAAGAATTAAATCCTCTTCCTCTGCTCAACCCAAAAAACCTAAAGAAAAAGAAAAAATAGGTTGGAAAAGAAACAAACATCTTCTTAAATATCTAGGAGAGTTTTTGGTTAACTCAGGACGCCTTACCGATATGAAATACAAGTTCATACCTAACCCCCCAAATTCCTCATGAAGGTCATCTCTTGGAATATCAAAGGCCTTATTGGTAAAACTAGGCACGATATTCTCAGTCAAAACATCCTCCAGGAAAACCCCTTTATAGTAATGATACAAGAAACTAAATGCCTCCAAGTCCTTCTTCAAACCATTCCCTCTTGCATCTAGCAGGGACCCTAAGTTATGGCCTTATATGCACACAAAGTAGCAGGAGGCCTTTCCCTTATCTAGAACCTTGCTAAAATAACTTTGTCCAACTTCTTTACCACCAAGCACTTCCTCACAGCTCCCTTCCAACTTGTATGGTCCTATCAAACTCGCTTTCTCCCTAATTTTTATGGCCCCAACTCTATCCCTGACAAGATTCATTTTCCTGACTCCATTCAACACTTGCAACCCCATCATCAATAATGATCATTAGATTATTGGTTGATAATTCAACATAATTACCTCTTTGAACAAAAATAAAGGAGGCATAAGAAGGCTCAACCATGACTCCCAATCCTTTCTTGATACCATACAATCCATCAACCATCAATGACATTCACACCTAGAACAACTGCAGAAGAGGCCAAAACCAGGTGGCTTCAAGACTTGATCGCTTGCGATACATGGGTCTTACTAGAAGACTCCCACCTTCACTCCAATTTTATCCCAAATCTAAATATAACCTTCTTCACCTTCATCCTGAAAGAAGACAAGGTGAAAAACCCCAACAAATTTCGACTAATTTCCCTGTGTAACATGTTCTACATAATCATCACTAAATTCATCTATGTGGAGGGGAGGAAAATATTGGATTGGGTTATCCTTTTGACATGGTCATCCACTCTCTAAAAATTTCCAAAACCCTCAGTATGCTCTTAAAATTGGATATGTCTAAATCCCTCGATCAAATTATTACTTTCCCTTATCTTTTGTTCTTACTTTTCAATCATGGTCAACTACTCCCCTTCTACTTTCTCCACCTCCAATGGTGTCAAGAAGATCCACCAAAATGAATGTGGTAGAAAATAAAATGAAGTATTGTGTTTTGATGATGAGGAGCATCCCATCTCCCATCAACAATTTGTTGATGACAATATGCTCATGGCTCAGTCTATAGCCAGAGAAGCCAAGGCTGAGTCTCAGTTTTTTTTCTTTCACACTACCTCTGTTGTATAATCTCACATCTACATGATCCTTGGATTCTAAAGGAGATCTCTTCCATCAAAATATATCGGTTCCTTCTCATTGAAAACAGAGGATCAAATTCATCATGGGATGACCTTCTCTCCCAAATGAACAAGAAATTGTCTAATTGGTCCTTCATAATGCTCAATGCATCGTGACAACTGGTCCTTCTCAAGTATATCCTTCAATCCATGCCTCTTTACTTGTTTTAATCCATGGTTTCTCCCAAAGAGATCCTGAAATTTATTTGAAACCTCCAAAGATCCTTTGTGTGGGGTGGAACTTGCAAATAAAACAAATGGGATTTAGTCACTTGGACATGGTCAGTCTCCCTAACCTCAAACGAAGACTCATTCTCAAAGATCTAGATGTCCACAAATCATTCTGTGGAGCTAAAACATGGTGTCATTGACTGACGTCAACTAATACTCTATGGGCCCTCCTTTGGTCCAATAATTACTACCCTCTCATATAGCCTCATGACTTGATCATACTTTCAGGAAATTTTTCAAGATCCTTAATATGGAACAATGACTGGAAAAAGAAAGATATTATCCACACTCATTGTTTTTTGGGAAGTCAAAGATGGAACCAATGCTTTATTTTGGGATGAAACATGGCATCAACTTCCTCCTTTCCACCACAATATGGAAATTCTTTCGAATGGATGTGAGTATAATTTTAAACTTCTTCTTCTATATGGCCCCAACCACGGCTTTATGTTTCATCCTAGCTAGAAAATGTTTGATTGGATGTAATTTAGCACTGTATCGAAAAGTAATGATGTCATCAATTTAAAATTTAATTAGATGGAAGATTTCTTCCATCCAACCAAACATGTCGTAAAGTTAATAGTTGATTTTCATGGATTGTGCTCCACACCTGTTGGATATACTCGTCTAAATATTGTTTCCATTTTTGGTGGATTTACTAAGGTTATTTTTGCTAATAGTAAGAAACCAAAATATATTTGAAATGGGCATGGGTAGTGGAGTTATGCATCACCCTATTATAATTGTTTCTAACATAAAGAACATTTCTATTAATTTTTGCTTATTTTGTTTTTCTTTCTTCATATTTTTTGTTGGTCAATGTTTGAGATATTAACTCATACTTGTCTTGTGCTTAAATTTTCATGAATTTCAAAAGGATATATATTGAGGAGAGATGTCAATGTGAGAGTCTCCAAACATTCATCACAAGAACTCTAGGCTATCCCAAGAAGAAAGAAGATGAACCATTTCTTCGACTGAGACTCTGAGTGACCAACGACAATATCATTAGAGGAGATTATCAAACGAGTATGTGAATAGATCAACTCCAGAATGTGCTCAAGCAAGTGCTATGGATACAACCTTCTTATATAGGTTTGGCATTAATACTCCTACACCTGAGAATGTAGGGAATACCTCAGGACAAGATAATATTTTTGGTAAGTTTCTTTGATTTTGTTTATTTTTGTAGTATTTTGTGTATTTAAATTTATGCCACGTTAAATGTTGTAATTACTTTCAAATGTGTGTGTAGACAATGATATTAAATTGAGGGACGACAATGAAAGAAACAGTGGGTGTCACAAATATTTTAATGTTGGTGCAGAGGGTGAATGTGGATTTAGGAGGCAACATTATCAAGAAACATAAGATTACACGCCTATGTCCACCTATCCTACGAATGTTGGTGATGAACTTCCCTTGGAAGGGATTACTGAAGCAATGACCCTTGAGCAATGCTCAGGTGTTAAAAGTAGGTTGGAAAATGATTTGAAGATATTGGATCTCCCCTAGAATTGACTGGGAGGCACCGGTGAAGTCTCATCGGTCAGCAAGCGGCAGTTGCACGGAGCGCATGGGACGTCAACTCAGAGTGGGAAATCAGGCAATCGTACACTTTCTTCATTTTTGTATGGTAGATTATTGTAGGATTTATGCTTTGGATCTGCATGTTTATTTGGGTAAGTAAACTAATTGTCTAGATGAATGACTGAAATTTTTCATAGCCTACTTCGATGATTGATTGACTCACATGGCCTTCATTTTCCCGCACGTCTTGACCACCCTATGGTGTAATGATTGTGACCATTGTGGTTGTTTTTCCTTTTGTCCCTAGCTCATCAGTCCTCGCCTGAGAAGTCGGTCAGGAGCCTGATCTATAGTCGTCGCTTTGGCGTTAATAGACCTATGGATCTCAAGGCCCTGCTTTTATGTGCGAGGATGATGAGCGAAGGATGTTCCTGTCATTCATCTACCTCTAATGGTTGTCCTTGGCTGATTGTTGTCTTGCACCTTGATGTGGATAGTCGACCTGGAAATTTATTTATTGATAGTGAGAGTTTATCTTTTTCTTGTTTGTGTATTATTGAGTTGTAGAGTGATTACGTTTTTACTCTTCTATGATGTTGAATCGAACTAGAATGTCTTCTTTTTACATTGAATGGTTTGTCTTCTCTTTACATCTTATAGACAATTGTTTTTATTCTTTTATTTCCTGGGATGTTTGTATAGTGATTTGCTTTTATATTATTGATAGCAATGTAATTCCCCTTCTAGTGTGTTTTATTTGTTATATTCGGTATCTTGGCAATGGAAAAATGTTTTAAATTCCCTGTCTGTGTTTTTTTTTATATTTGTCATCCCGACAATGGAAAAATGTGTTGATTAACCTTGTCTGTGTTTGCAATTGGTATTCCAGCAAATGGAAAAACGTTTAATTATCCCTGTCTGCGCTTTTTTTTATATTTGGCATCCCGGCAATGGAAAAACGTGTTATTTATCCATGTTTGCGTTTGTAATTGGTATTCTGGCAAATGGAAAAACGTTTAATTATCCCTGTCTTCGTTTTTGATATTTGGCATCTTGACAATGGAAAAATGTGTTAGTTATCCCTGTCTGCGTTTGTAATTGGTATTCTGGCAAATGGAAAAACGCTTAATTATCCATGTTTGCATTTTTTTTTTATATTTTCCATCCTGGCAATGGAAAAACGTGTTAGTTATCCCTGTCTGCATTTGTAATTGGTATTCTGGAAAATGAAAAAATGTTTAATTATCCCTGTCTGCGTTTTCTTGATATTTGGCATCCTGGCAATGGAAAAACATGTTATTTATCCCTGTCTGCGTTTGTAATTGGTATTCTGGCAAATGGAAAAACGTTTAATTATTCATGTATGCATTTATAATTGGCATCCTGGCCATGCAATTACAACTATGAGTAGTTACGATTTCATTGATGACAATGTAGTTATATTTACTTTCCCTTGATAGAAATTATGTATATTTCCAATCTGTGGTGAATACGGTACAACAACTTCCTTTAATGGCAGTGCTATTGTGTTTACTAGCATTATGATTATGTGTTTTTAACCACAACGATTTTATAGTTCCTATGGGTTGTGTGTAATGTGCACGATTTTTTCTTTAAAGATAGCCTTAGTCTCTTTTGTACCTGACACTTTGTCCCTTGGACTGGGTTGCATTCAGACTTACCTTGAGTCTACATTGTTACCATATTAGGAGTACGTTTCATTTATTGATGTCCTGCTAGGACCGTGGTGTCATTTTTATATTCCTGAGTTATGGTATTTAACTCTCGCCTGTGTTTAAAGCTTGTTACTTATTGACGACCCTTCTCTAAATTGATTGAAACGCATTCTAATTCAGATAGTGTTTTACTTAGATGGCCTGGTGACTCGTCATACACACGCCTTCTGTTTTTTTTAATTGATATCCCATGTATAATTTACATAGTAGTTTTGTAGCATTGGTAATTTATAATTACTTCTTACAACAAATGATTAGCATTTTTGGACAACCTCTTCATTGAATAGACAACCTTGAATTGTTTAGATCGCATTTAACTAACTCAGACCAGACTTGTCCTTTACTTTTAACCTTGATTAAACTGACTTGTCAAATTATATGGTAATTGTAGTTTTTGGTTTTAGTATTGATTAAATTAGATTTGTCAATTAGACGGTAATTATGGACAAATGGTAATTAGACTTGCTAAATTGGTTGTATTTAATGTCAATTTGTAATTAAGTTAGAATTGCCCTTTAGATCATAAGTAATGTTAAAATTGATTTGTATTCAATGATAATTAGATGGTATTTATTGACCGGTTAGACCTGATAAAAGGTGTGGGTGGTTGACAAAGTCATGTATTGGTTTGATTCTTCCCTAGTAGTCGTCCTCTAACATCTCGTCGACCTGTTGTTGGGGTTTGTGTGTGGTTTCTCTTGGTATTTGGCTCCTCACATGTCGGATTTTTATAGATTCCTCAGTCCAGATAGGATGTGTGGTGCCAAGGTTTTGACGCAGGTATCACCTGGGGATGACATGATTCCTAATGAGGGGAACATGGTGCACCCTATTGGATAGCGGCGAACGAGAACTTAGTCGGAGTCGGTGCGTTCAGTGTGAGTGTTGTAAGTTGCTCTTGACGTCGCGGTGGAACGCCTTCATGCGTTGGGTTCGCGTGCCTTGAGGTTCTAGTCTTGTTCATCTTTGGTCGTGTGTCAGGAGGGGGATATTTTCCCTTAGCTTGTAGGCGTGTATTGTTTGCGTCGGGAAGGTAGTCATTCCTCCTTTTTGTCCTGCACATGTTTGCCCAGTTTCCCTTGTGCCTGAGGTGTGGAGTCATAGTTGCATGTTGCCTGGATGGTGTGCTTATGTTCGTCGTCATTTGTGTGGTTACTGTGTTTGTCATCGTCTTCTTTCCTTTAAAAAAAAAAAATTTGCACTTTCAGTTTCGCATGTAGTCATAATGATCGGAGACGTTACATATGGTATCAGAGTGGGTTCAACCCTGCGACTGTGGATCGCCAGGATTTCCACTACAGTAAACCCGTGAGCATTAACCCTTGCGTTAATTAAAAACCTGAACATGTCCTTGTGGTGATCGCTTTTAGAGGACACCACAAAGGTTCACAACGTGGTGCAGTGGAAGGATATGTGACGCGTCCAGAAGTTTTTGCACCCTCGGAGTCGAACCCCCAGGGGGAAGAGAAAGTCCTTGAGGTGGATTCACTTGTTATAAGGGATGATGATGGTCATACAAGGCCCTTTCAAGTAATGTCAAAGGGCCTTGATTCACCTTCGGTACTGAGTTGAGTCCAGGGCACATGTACCACTGAGGGTCCATAGCGCGCCCTAACTAGTACCATTAGCAACCACCGAGAACTCGAGAGAGTTGATTTCTCGAGTCCATGAGTATCGTGCATGGTTGTACCGTCAAGGCATGGTTGTAAAGAAAGGTGTTGTGCTTCACACTTCGCAATTACGACCTCTAGCATGAAGGTCTGCATGGTGGTCTTTCAACTGAAGTGGAGCGCTCTTCTATGGTGGAAGACGCTCTTGCCACATTTGAACATGGTCATCGACGACGTGTCATGGGAACTGTTCGAGGAATGGTTCCGAGAGAAGTACCTATCAGAGGAATTCATTGAGCATCAGCTCAATGAGTCCAACGCCTTATGACAGGGCAGTTGTACGGTGCCCGAGTACGAGGCCCATTTTATGGAGCTACTCTGGTATGCTCCACATCTTAACATTGAGAAACTTAAGGTCAACAGGTTCGTGTTCATCCTTAACAGTGGCATACGTGCAAATGTTATGATTTTGATGCCCCTCAAACCTTGCATGATGTCATCTAGAAGACCCTCATAGCATAGGAGGATCTTATCAATGGGGTTCATATTAGGACTCCAGCGAGACTAGCAGGGAAGGTGTCATATGGTGCGTAGCAGCATCAAACACCTGCTAGACTTACGTCAGGATATCGTGGCTTCCAGAGGGTATCCACCTTCACTACATCTCGACGACCGATGCCTCAACAACGGACACCTTATCGGGGACCACAACATCGCTAGCAGCATCAACCACAGTAGCAACATTTTAGGTCTATTCAACAGAACATACCAGGATTCCACGCTGGTGGGTCGTCATCTTTTACTTCGAGTACCAGGACTACTGGGCCGAAGAAGGGGTGTTGGATGTGTGGGGAGCCACACTACCAGCGTGACTTCCCTTTGGAGAGGAGTAGAGCATATGGATCATTCATACCCACTACCGTAGGAGATTTGGGCAAGGCCCATCGGATTCATGCAGCGGTGAATAACCACTAGGTAGAGCATCAGTCGACTGTGCTTGAGACAAAATGTATCATCGTTGACCAGACCCTTAGTATTTTGATAGATCCTGGTGCTACCGAGAGTTTCATTTATGGTAGTGCTAAAAAGGATTAAGGTAATGGAAATCGAACATGATGAGTTTAGATTTGTAGAGATGGCTTCAGGAGCCAAACAAAAGGTTGGAGGAAGGGTTACAAGATGTGCCCTTAACCTAGGAGAGTTTGTCACCAGGGCCAACCTGTATGTCATGATTTGAGGATCTTATGACGTCGTAATCGGTATGGACTGGTTGGAATTGCATGAGGCAATACTCAATTGTGAGACAAAATGATTGATCTTGGTTGATGATGACGGGAAAAGATGCATGATTAGAGGACAGAACCAGGGAGCTTCCCTGAGGTTCATCTCTGCCTTGCAACTACGGAAGAGCATGTGCAAGGGATGTAAGCTTTATGTGATACTTGTGTTAAATGAGAAGGGAGTAGTGGAAGGTATATAACACCTTCCTGTGGTAAGAGAGTTTGTGGACATCCTCCCAGAGGAGTTACCTGGGATTTTGTCAGAGAGGGAATTTGAGTTTACTATAGACCTAAAACCGGGGATTGAACCGATAGAGAGAATGCCTTATCGGATGTTGACCCCGGAGTTACACGAGTTAAGAATGCAATTGAAGGATTTGTTGGGCCTGGGACCTTTACGTCCAAGTGTGTCACCGTGGGGTGCACCTGTTATTTTCATACGAAAGAATGATGGGTCGTGGAGGCGCTGCATTGACTACCATCAATTGAACAAGGTAATGATCAAGAATCGGTATCTGTTGTCGATAATTGATGATTTATTCGATCAAATGAAGGGCAGGACGGTATTATCAAAGATAGACTTGTGATTAGGATACCACCAGTTACATATTAAGGAGGATGACATCCTTAAGACCTCCTTTAAGATGAGGTTTGGACATTTCAATTTTACTGTTTTACCATTTGGACTGACAAATGCCACAGGGGTATTCATGATTTTGATGAACGGGGTGTTCCATGAGTACTTGGATAAGTTCATCCAAGTATTCATTGATGATATTTTGATTTACTCTCAGATGATGGAGGAGCATGAAGAGAACTTACGCTTGGTACTACAGTGTTTGTGAGAGTACAAATTGTATGGGAAGTTGTCCAAATGCTCATTTTATCAATCAAGGATTCACTACTTGGGGCATGTCATCTCCAGCGAATGTATCGTCGTGGATCCAACAAAGGTCTAGGATGTTATTGAATGGCTTGCACCGATGGATGTCCCAGAAGTGCGTAGCTTCATGGGTTTAGAAGGATACTATCGACGGTTCATCAAGGGATTTTCGAAGATAGCAAATCCAATCACGGAATTGTAGAAGAAAAACAAGAAGTTTGTTTGGACCGAGAAATACATGGAAGCATTTCGGAGGCTCAAGGAGTTGTTGAAAAAAGCACCAATACTAAAGGTCCCTGACATGGACACAGACTTCTTGGTATGCACTGACGCATCCAAGGAAGGCTTAGGCAGAGTCTTGATGCAAAACAGACAAGTGATCGCTTACATCTTGAGGAAACTGATAAGGCATGAAGAGAACTATGCGACACATGATTTGGAGTTGTTAGCAATCGTTTATGCCTTGAAGGTTTGGAGACACTACCTTGTTGGACAAAAATTTGAACTAAAGACGGACCACTATGGACTACAACACATCTTTACACAAAGTGACCAGGACGCATGACAACAAAGTTGCTCATAATTTCTTAGCGATTACAACTTCGCGATTACTTACATAAAAGGAACAGTGAACTGAGTGGAAAATGCTTAGATTCAAAGACCATGTGTCTTTTCGGTGTTGCCTCTTCATACAAATCTGCGTGAAAAGATTATAACTTTACAACGTGATGATGATTGGTACAAAGAGGTCGAGGGTTTTATTGGACAAAACACAATGATGGTAACAATATTTGAAGGATTTTCGTTTGATGACGATGGTTTATTGAGGTTTAAAAATCGGATTTACATACCACCAAATGACGAGTTGAGGAGCTTGATCCTAAGAGAGGCTCCTAGATCAGTTTACATGGCTAACCCGGGAGTCACGAAGATGAGGGCATAACTTAATCCCTTATTCTTCTAGAACGGAATGAAGTAAGACATAGTAAACCATGTGGCCAGATGTCTAGAATGTCAGCAGGTAAAGGCTAAACATAGACACCCAGCATGATTACTACAACCACATGCTATTCCATAATCGAAATGGGAGGTTATTTCAATGGATTTTATTGTGGGATTTCCACTGACGACAATGAGACATGACTCAATTTTCGTAGTAGTAGACACTCTGATAAAGAGTGCTCACTTTATTCATGTGCATACGACTTATCAGGCACCCGACATAGCTAGAGTTTTCATCAGTGATATTGTGAGGTTGCATGGCGTGACTAAGAGGATTATATCCGATCGTGGATCTGTGTTTAGTGAAATATTTTGGATGATTTTCCAAGAGGCCTTGGGAACCCAACTTAACTTCAGTACAACATATCACCCGGAGATAGACGGGCAGACCGAACGAATGAACCAGACTTTGGAGGACATGTTGTGCATGTGCGTGATGGACCAACAAAAGCATTGGGAAAAAATCTTGCCACTAGTGGAATTTGCTTATAACAACAGTTACCAAAGCACCATTAAGATGGCGCCTTTCAAGTTTCTTTACGGGCGACGGTGTCAGATGCCTTTGAGTTGGGATTGGCTTGAGGATAGGGTCCTAGTGGGACTAGAAGAGATCCAAGAAATGAAAGAGAAAATGAAAACAACAAGACAAAGGATTAAAGAAGCGCGGGATTGACAAAAGAGTTATGTCGATGTGCACCATGTCAACCATAGTTACGAGGTCAGTGATCGAGTCTTATTGCAGGTTAAACCGCATAAGATTTTGATCAAGTTTGGAAATGGAGATAAACTCTCTCCTAGGTTTGTGGGACCTTTTGAGATTGTGGAGAGAAAGGGCCCATGGCCTATCAAATAGCCTTTCCTGATTCTTTGAGGCGTATGCACGATGTTTTTCATGTATCTATTTTGAGACATTATATTAGTGATCCTACACATGTTATTGACATGAGTTCCTTGCAGGTATCAGATGAGGGGGCACTCATGGCTGAGTTGATCCACATCTTGGATCATCACATTTGATAGCTACAACATCGAACTATAGAGCAGGTCAAGGTCTAGTGGGACAACTATAGTCTGCACTCAGAGACCTGAGAGGATGCATATGATATGCACTAGCAGTTTCCATTTTTGTTTGATAGATAGACTTATGATACTGTGATACACTTTATTTCATCATTTTTATTGTGAAACTTCAGGACAAAGTTTATACCAAGAGGGGGTGTATGTAACATCCTGCTCTTGTGCACTGAGCGAACTTATTCTTTGAGTACACTTGCTCGCAAGTGATCCAGACTTTATGTTATTAAAACATTGATTTTGATTATGAGGCATTATGGGTTGATGAATTGTTGTTTTATTACATTGACATAGACAGGTGCTACTGACTAGGTTTTACTGAGTGTGTAGGATCTTGGACCTCGAGGATGCAGAGGCATCAATGGAACCCCTTCGACTCCAGATCGAGTCGGGGAGTGTACCATTGGGGTTTGATTGTTTTATAGGTGATATTAGTGCATCTGATTAGATGATATGATATGGATATATTCTAACATGATTCATTGATGATCCAGGCTGACGATATCTTTCCAACCAGACTCACATGTGGAGTAAAGGGGTCACACATGACTACCAGAGAAGTTGAGGGAGAGGTGTGCACAGCAGCCCTGCCACATCCTACTAGCACTCCTGTTGTGGATTGAACTATAGGTTAATGTTTACCTAATTCGAGAGGACCCACGATGTCATGAGGGAAGATTGCAATAGTCTCTCACAATGATTCTAAGGGGCACGCAATAAGGCGGGGGCCTTATTCCTTAGAGGCCCTTAGTCTCCCATAAGTTCACCTGGTGGAATATTGACTCCAGGGGTTTTTGATGTCTAGCAAGTCAGTCAAGAGGCAAGTGGCACCCTTGGAGCACCTAGTGCGTCCTAAAGGGCACATCACGTTATTAATAATAAATGAATGAACCCAGATGGCCTTAGGACTAATAACGTGATAATAAAGTTTTAAAACAAATTCCCTAATAAAATGTCGCCCACGAAAATTAAAGTCTAGGTCTAATTTTCTAGTGGAAGAATTTTCTCTATCCTTTAAAAAAAAAGGTGT
>SNQJ01S0001295.1:760208-778200 GCA_010110895.2 Picea sitchensis | reverse complement strand
CAAGTTAGCCGTGGAAAGTAAAAATTGACAATTTTGAAAAAAGAAGACTTTACAATCCAAATTTAAGTCAAACCAAAATCTAAAATTTTGCAGCTAAAAGACTCAACAATGAATTGAGGAAACTATCAATAGCCATGTTATCCACCGTAAAACCCAACCAAAATGATGGTGCTATTGATGGCCTGCCAGGACTGTGTTGTCATTTTTATATTTCCGAGTTTATGGTATTTAACTCTCGCCTGTGTTTAACGCTTGTTACTTATTGACAACCCTTCTCTAAATTGATTGAAACACATTCTAATTCGGGTAGTGTTTTACTTAGATGGCCCAGTGACTCATCATCTACATTCCTTCTGTTGTTTTTAATTGACATCCCATGTATAATTTACACAGTAGTTTTGTAGCATTGGTAATTTATAATTACTTCTTGCAGCAAATGATTAGCATTTTTAGACAACCTCTTCATTGAATAGACAACCTTGAATTGTTTAGATCGCCTTTAACTAACTCAAACCAGACTTGTCCTTTAATTTTAACCTTGATTAAAATGACTTGTCAAATTAGATGGTAATTGTATTTTATGGTTTTAGTATTGATTAAATTAAATTTTTCAATTAGATGGTCATTATGGACAAATGGTAATTAGACTTGCTAAATTAGTTGTATTCAATGTCAATTTGGAATTAAGTTAGAATTTCCCTTTAGATCGTAAGTAATGATAAAATTGATATGTATTCAATGCTAATTAGATGGCATTTATTGACCAGTTAGACTCGATAAAAGGCGTGGGTGGTTGACAAAGTCATGTATTGGTTTGAGTCTTCCCTGGTAGTCATCCTCTCACGTCTCGTCAACCTGTTGTTGGGGTTTGTGTGTGGTTTCTCTAGGTATTTCGCTCCTCCCATGTCACATTTTTCTAGAGTCCTCAGTCGAGATAGGATGTGTGGTGCCAAGGTTTTGACATGACTATCATCTGGGGATGGCATGATTCTTGATGAGGGGATCATGGTGCACCCTATTGGATATCGGTGAACGAGAACTTAGTCGGAGTCAGTGCATTCAGTGTGAGTGTTGTTAAGCATTGTAAGTTTCTCTTAGCATCGGGGTGGAATGCCTTCATGCATTGGGTTCGCGTGCCTTGAGTTTCTAGTCATGTTCATCTTTGGTCGTGTGTCAGGAGGGGGATGTTGTCCCTTAGCTTGTAGGTGTGTCTTGTTTGTGTCGAGCAGGTAGTCATTCCTCCTTTTTGTTCTGAGAATTTTTGCCCAGTTTCCCTTGTGCCCGGGGCATGGAGTCATAGTTGCATGTTTCCTAGATGGCGTGCTTGTGTTCGTCGTCAGTTGCGTGGTTATTGTTATCGTCATCGCCTTCTTTCCTTTAAAAAAATAAAAATGCACTTTCAGTTTCATATGTAGTTGTAATAGGGATGTTACAGGTGTTAAAAGTAGGTTGTAAAATGATTTGAAGATATTGGATCTCCCTCAGGAGAGAAAAAAAATCTTGCATATTGTTTTTTATTCATTGCAAAACTTTATGGATGCATATCAAAATATAGGGCCAACCACTGACAGTTTTATCGATTTGATGAGGCAGAGAAAGTCAGAGGTGATGTGCCTTGATAAATGGGACACAATAAAAAATAAAGTTTCAAAAGAAAACACAATTTCTATGTTCAATTTCAAAGATGGTCCAAAGAGAAAGATGTTGAAGGTGGAATATTTTAAGCACCCCGACATTGCAGGACATTTGTATAATAGATTTTTGGCAACATATGGGAAATTTATGTGGAACGATGAGGTTCCAAACTATTTTTATAGACAATTTTATGCATCTATTTGCAATCAAAATTTTCTATGTTCATCATTTGCATCTATTTGCAATCGAAATTTTCTATGTTTGTACAATGTTTTTCTTGACGTTGCCATCGTTTTTTCCATGTCTTGTGTCAAACGATATTTTATATTGCTAGATGAAACAACTGTTGCTTGTATCACTCAACGTGCAACACTGACATCTTTTTTTTTAGATTTTTCAAAAGATTTTAATACACTAATTATATTGTCAAAGACATTCTCTTTCACCTTTGTATCTTTTGTCGACTTTTGAATACCCAATAATGATGTAGCTTATTTTAACTTTCTTGACTTTATTACACAGAGTAAAAGTTGAGCTTATATTGTTACTAATTAATCTTTGAAAAAAGTATTATACATATTCTTAGTTCAATATCTTATATAATGCTTTGCTTCTTTCTTCCCAAATTTTTCAATATCAACATTTTCTAATATTTCATCATCAATGTTGATAGATTCTCCTATATATTTCAATTTAAATTTTATAATAAAAATTAAAACCTAAACATAAATTCACTAAACTATATACAAGTTTTCATCTTGTGTTATCTAAATTTATGTGCATACCTATAGGTGATTCGTCTTCTGCTTCAATTTCGGTTTCAACATATTCTGCTTCAATTTCGGTTTCAATGTCTTCATCGACGTTATGAGACAAATCTATTTATGTTTTTTGAAAAACATCAAATTATAATTACAATCAATTATATTAAACAATATTTTAAATTTGAATTCTATACTTTTAATATAGACAATATGTGCATGCATACCTGGTTGGACTTCTTCTTGTTGAAAATCTCTATTTACATTATCATCGTTTCTTTCTTCAATATTTTCATGTTCTCATTTATTTCTCCAATAATCATCTTTCCTTTGATCGTTATGGTGACTTTCATCTTGAGTGCGATCAAATTTTCTCTTGTGCAAACTTTTGTTTCCCATGAGTATAGTTATCTGTAAAAGTTATGTTCAATAAAGGCTTCACCTTGAAAAAATGCTCATCATTTATCTTTCAACATATAAATTGTTATTCCAATAAAAGCATGAACAAACATCAATTACCTTATTCAAAAAAAATGAAAAAAGATGATTCGAAACTTTGTTTAGGTGCTCTAGAAAACCATCAAACAAGCGATGAATTGTGTTAAATGTGTTCGCACGAAAGCATATTTATACGATTTGGCATGAAATGAAACGATATGACGTGTCTTTTCATTTTTTCTAGCTGACGGAATTCACTCAACCATCTTTTGGCCAAAAAAAATTCTTTTTCGGACGACAAGCTCGAAAACCGTTTAATTTTGACGGATTCCATTAGAATTTAGTTTTTCGACCGAAAGATTCTTTCGGTCAAAAAATAGAAATTGGGACTATATGCAGAAGTCAAAGAATTCCCTCAATCTTACCTGAACTTTGGAGGTTGGAGACTCCTACAAATACTCAAAATTTGGTTTCGAAAATGACACCAACATTTGCAAAATTGAATCTACTTTCAATTCCTATAAATTTTTTTCATTTTCATTATTTTTATATAATTTTATTTAATTTTTAAAAAAAACCACTACATAATATTTTCAACTAACATTATGATTCAGTGAAATGAAATATCTGTATCTCTAAAAATACCCAGTGAAAAATTTAGAAAAAATAATATTCATAATCCTTAAACTGTTCTATTCAAAAGGGTATTTTTAGATTTTAATTTTAAGTTAAAATTAAGATAGATACAAGGTGGGGGAAAACATGTGTTTAAAATATGAAACGTTTTCAGCTTGGTCAACTTCAAAAAATTCTAGAAATTATAATATCCATCTGTTAGATTCAAAATTATAGTCATAATAAAATAGAGTATCCATTTGTTAGATTCAAAATTATAGTCATAATAATATAGAGTATTTGTAGATTGTTGCAGTAAATTTCGTTTGTTAAAAATAAAAGTTTAATAATAGATACATTGTTGGAGGGAAAATAACTCATTATCATTCCTTTCATGTTTAAGGAACATACCGTTAAACAATTGTGAAATTGTCATATCAAATCTTAATAAAACAAAATGAAAAATAGTCACTGGAAAGCTAACAAAATTCTTCACAAGTTTGTTTTTTACCATAAAGTGAAATTCTAAATAAAAAAAAATACTTTTTCATGCCGAATGTTGAAGAACTTGCGAAAATATAGTTTTTTTTCTCATAAAACAAGAAAAATAGACACCCATCTTCATGATTTTACCCTCTTATTTAAATTATATTTTTATTGCAATTATTATTTGAATTGATTGTTGCAATTATTATTTCAAATGAATTTGGAATTATTTTTTAAATTGAATTTTAATTATCTTTTATTCATTATATAATCACATTTATTTTAGTTCATTTATTGATTATGAAAACCTATTTATTTTAGTTTTAGTAATTTAAAATTACTAAATCCTATTTATTTTAGTTTTAGTAATTTAAAATTACTAAAGCCTATTTATTTTAGTTTTTAGTATTTTTTCCATTGTAATTTAATGATTGAAATAAGACGTAATCATGTAAATAATTCAATCCCAAGTAGAGTAGTGTTCCACCTCCTAGAATTTGTTCCCATCAATAAACTATAATAGATATTTTATCTGGTTTTTACTGAAAATAATTTCCACTTTTTTGGTCATTTTACTCCTACATATTGCATCTTGTGAAGCCATTTTTGTTCATCTTTTAATGTCATTTCAGTTCAACTTTCTTGCAACGATTTGTCATATGGAATGTAGAAGAGAGAGAATTCACGACAAAATTTAAAGATAAAGACGAGGCAAGGCGCTAAATAAAATATATAAATCATCAAGTACGGTTGAGGATATGAACTTATATGTCTTTGAAATTTGTTGGTGCAGTTTCAGTGTTTTATCCATAGTAGTTGAGTTATTAGTCCCTGTCGAAGGCGTAGAGGGACTATAGTGATCAATAATTCATTGACTTCATATTAATATGTTCTTTGACTATAAATTTTTGCATCATCTGTATTGTTCGTACTATAGAAGTAAAAACATTAATTTTTATAAAAAAAAAACTTATATGTCATCGTATCATTGGAGAATATAGTCGAGGTCTTATTGCCAGCTTCGTTGTTCACAATGTTGCCAATGTGTAGATATCCAAAGTTTTGAGCTTAGACGCACCTTTTTAATTTTTATTACATTTTTACTGAAATGTTTACATACCGAAAATTATAAGCATGGACGTTGCTTTTTAATGTTTTTTTATTATTAGTCCCTGTCGAATATGTAGAGGGACTATATAGATCGCATATTAATATGTCCTTTTATTATTATTAGTCCTTTGTATTTGTATTTAAATGTTTACATACCGAAGGTTTAGAGAATTGACACCTTTTTTGACGTGCTTGAATAATCCTGACAACTCAAATGTTTACATAGCGTGAGGTCCTAAAACAGGCCTAATAGCTTAAATGTTTGCATACCGTGAGGCCCTTAGACAACCTGGCAACCTAGAATGTTTACCTAAATAAGCTTCTCAGAGTACATTTTTCCTTGAATTTTTCAATACAATGTTGAAATGAATTTGGACAATATTGTTGTCCACCGCAAGTTGAATAGGCATTGTATGTTTCATACTTCTTCTATGCTTGGAATGAAATTTGGTCATCATTGAAGCTACGTACATTGTTTACTGGTTCGGTGGGTGCTTCTTGTTCGTTGGTTCGTCGATTGTTTCTTTTTGTTGTTTGGTTCAACTTTCCAAGGTTGGGGACATTCGCCTGTGGTTGGACCTATTGGTGCATGTTGTTTGCGTTTATTTAATTCAACTTTGGAGGATTGGGGTCCTACATTCGCAGTTGGATCTATATTTTTTTTTACTTTGCGGTGTCTAGGTGGTGCACCCACAATTTGACCTATGCTTCTATCGTTCATCGTTTCGGAGTAAGCTTCGATGCCATAATTTCATTTTCTATTCATTATTTGTTGTTCATTGTTTGCAGTTTGCAAGTAAGAATGTTTGATTATTTCTACTGGCATGTGCATCATATGTGTATGGTTCCTTTTGTTCTTGGGCTGCAGTTTGGTAATCGTTGGAGATACATATGTTGTTTACTAGTTCAGTGGTTGTTGTTTGTTCTCTGGTTTGTTGGTTCGTCGATTGCTGCCTATTGTTGTTTGACTCAAGTTTACGATTTTGAGGCCCTGGGACTGCAGTTGGGCCTATTTGTGCTTGATTGTTGGTTTGTTTTTTATTGTTTTCTTTTGTTTACTTTGGATTTGTAGGGTTGGGGTCCTGCGTCGACAGTTGGAGATGATTTTATTTTGCACTTTGCGGTGTTCAGGTCCTGCACCCACTAGTGGACTTGCAGTTCTGTTGTTTTTTGTGTTTGACGAAGTCGAGATCTGGCTCCTGTTCTGTGCCTGCCTGTCCCACTGTTAAATTTTGCTCCAATTATTTTTCCTAGTTTTGGACCATACCTACATGTCTTTTTTAAATTTTATTGTAGAAGAAAAGAATACTGAGATGGTTCTACCAAGAGTGGTGTTCCGTGGATTGCAAATTGTAGTATTCATTTTCTATGTAGTTTGGCATGCAACATTGCTAGCACAATCAATATGTTCTCAAATGCATCACACCATTTACATTTGGACGAAACCATTATCATTCTAGGATACTTCAGTGTTGACATGATACAAAATAGTGGCATAAGAAATGATTGGACAACTACATCTCCAATTACAATGTCTGTTGTCCTTTTGTTAAGTTAAAACATGTGCAAAATGCACTTATTAACCATATATGGTGAAATGTGCCCATATCACAATACAACCTCTTTATCCTCTACACAGACTTGTGTGACCACAATACATTTTGTCTTGTACTTGAACTATGATATGTAAACCAAAGATACTACAAATTTATATTTCCATGTGTCGAAGCATATCTGGATACTTTTCTACAAAAAACCAAAATCATTTAACTATGTCCATGTAATTTCTTAATATTTTGTGGCATGTGATATATTTTGGGCAAGAAAAAACTTTATATAATTACAACCATGGATGGAGGAAAACAAAGGTTCATGTTTCTAACTATCTTTTATTCTATTCATTGATTCTCATTTAGTGTATGTACATATTACTTGTTCTCCGCTGCATACCAGCTTCCATTCATGCTCATTGTATTTTGTGCATTGCCACATTCAAATAAACATAATAGATGGAAAAAACAAAGGAGTCTTAACTGCAGCGATGGAAGAGGAGATACAAAGGTACATTCTTGTACTGTTATTTCATATTCCGTTGTTTTTTATTTCATTTATTGTTTGTATATGTGTTCACCTAATTTATTGTATGTAGATATTGTGCACCTTCCTACATAATAACTTATCTTCATGTCCTTTATATTTCCTATGTCTCTACATTGAAAAAATTTGAACTCTATTTTTTTATTTTTACATGTCTTCCTGCATACTAACTTCCTTCATGTCCATTGTATTTTTCTTGCATTTCTACATTTAAACAAACAGAGTGGCTAGAGAGGACGATGGACTCTTTGTCAGGAATGTAGAGGAGGATTTACAGAGGTGCATACCTCTACTCTTATTTCATATTCCAGTGTTTAGTATTTCATTTATTGTCTGTGTATTTTTTCTACGTGTTCTACTACATTGAACCTTTTTTACTGTATGTATACACTATGTATCTTTCTACATAGTAATTTATTCTCATGTGAATTGTATTATCTTTGTTTCTACATTGAAATAAATAGAACTATATTTTTTTCTTTTACATGTATTTCTGCATACTAACTTACCTTCATCTCCACTGTATGTTCGGCGTTGCTACATTGAAAGAAACAGATTGGTTGGACAGGAAGATGAATTCTTATATGCCACAACAAAGGGGGTTGTGGTACAATGTTTGAAAAGGTATACCTATAGTGCTAGTAAATCAAACATACAAAACAGGTGGGGGCATATAATATTGGACTAGAAAATCATGATTTGGAAACAATGGGCCTTTGTTGAGACTTCCCACTTCCAAACATTTCCCTCCCCATTTCTATTTTTTCTATTTTCTATTATCCCTTTTTTTCCCTCTTCTATACTTAACTTTTCTCATCTACTTTTTCTTTTTGGTTTCTTTGTTTAGTCGTCTTTACAAAAATTTCTAGGTGCATAGGTTGGCGAACACACGGGTTCACATTTATAGTCATCCTTCTACCTCATTCCATACTTAGCCACTTATTCGATCACGAGTTCCCGAGATGGCGGGTTCAAGGTTGCACCTCTGGATTCAAAGGTTTTGTGATACACAGATTGGCCATCGTACCCCTCCATCACGCCCTATTTACTGTTACACATTTTTGCAGTCAAAAAATCTGAGGCATACAATTTGACCTTTGGGTCCTCATGTTTCCTAAGTATCCCTTGACACCCTATTTCCAATTCTATATATTTTGACCCTGTATGTGACATTCAGAACAATTATTGACAATATACAATGCATATGCTTATTTAGTCCTTTTGATGTTCATCTACACATGCTTGCATTAGAAAATGTTGGACTAGTGACATGGCCATAAGCAGTCAATCATCGCAAACATCAACAGAACGACAAGGCCAAAGGTAAAGATGCATACATTATGTTCCTCATATGTTTACCAAAAAAATATCCTCAACTATTTATTCATCTATTCCATGGTGAATATGTTGATTTCATCTACAACACATACTTTGCATTTCACAAGAAGTATCAACAAGCATAAGCGAGATGTTGAACATAGTGAAATTTTTGCAGACTAAGAGGTCTGGTTGCAAAACTATAGCTCCATACTTCATCCAAGTTCTGCGTCTACTTTTACATTTATGCCAGGAAAAAGGAAAACAAAAAAATATTGCAGAATACCATTCACATTACTTTTCATGTTCAAAAAATGTCACCAGTTCTAAACTTGTAACACCCAAAATACTATCAGTAGAGGGCTTGAACAACCGCTGAACTAGACAAGTGTTCGTCGAGGACATAATGGTCATCTATAGCACCTACTTGGACAAGGAAAACAAAACTAGATCCATTATGTGTGCTGACATGACAAACAACGAGGCCCTGATGACAGTCACACTTACTATTCCCACACAACTTGTCCAGAAACATGCAGAAAAGATATTTCCAGGTAATGGGATATCCATTACTAATTTTAATACATTTCCCAAAACAATATATGACTGTGGTGATTGTTATCAGATTATATCTCTCAACAAAACAAGTATTGTGGAAAAAATTCTAACTATTTGTTCAAAATGTTGTTTTGTCCCAGACACAACTATCATCCAACTTGCACAGAGCAACGACATTTACCCAATCAGAACCATTGGTGCAGTTGTCACACTCGCGAGAAAACTTAGCTCACAACACATTCTCCATATAAAAGATGGAGAGTCGGAAAACGACAAGGCAATGGTACCGTTCTCCATATCTAGTTTTGTCCTTTACTTTCACAGGTCTATGTATCTCGGTTATGTTACACAACTATTGCATTGTTCCCTGTTGCAACTGCAATTGTTCGACACCTATTCAAATTTATTTTCCACAATGGAACAACAATTGCATAAAGGGAAATTTCCACTTATATTGTTCAAAAATATAGCAAAGAAAAGAGATGTTAAAGAAAGGATATTTCACACAACCCAAGCAACATTTGTAATAGAATTGTGAACAAACATAGTACAGAATCTCAAAAAACTAACTAGCTCTACAACTATTGTGCGTATACATCTACAATTTCATCCTCACTTTTCTCATACAAATTGTCTTCACCAATTTTCTATAGTTTTTCTTTTCGTTGTTGTTGTGCAGTTGTATATTATATTGTTCAATATATTAACTACTATAATCACGTGCCCAGGTTGAGGGTATTTTTCTTGCAGCGAATGCGTACTCGACCCCCTTCGAGCCTGTATGTGCCAAATTAAACTCTCATGCTTCTGCTTCTTCTTTCATAATTGATGATACAATTGATTGTTTGGGATGTAGTAAAAAATGCCCTTACATATATAGACATTGCCTCAATGCTTCCATCCGAACCGTGGGCAACACAATCGTACATTGTACAATTAGATAGCCTCTATTACAATATGTGCTTCCTGGGTTAGCAGAATTGTCATATGAAGCATACCTACAAAAAAAGGCAAACAGTATCTACATGTTGCACAAATTTTGGATACATAGCAAATTTACAATAAATGAGGACAATGCAATATTGCATATTGGCTGAAGAAAAAAAATAATCATATCAAGATTTGGCAGGAAAAGAAAAAATATCATGTGTGTCTGTAATTTTTTTTCAATACCCAGATGAATGTTCGTTGGACTCGAGTTCTTCAGATTTTACGTCTATGGCTATAAAATTGTTTTTCCAGATATTTTGTCTCTTTTTGTGCACTTGAAACAACAAGGATAATCTAACTACAAATACAATCGATGTTGTTATTTTCATGTTTTTTTGCATCTCCCAGTAAGAATTTTGCATATTTTTTGGGGTGTGCAAATGAAAAAAAAAAAGGTGGTTGGTTGTGGCTTTGTTGGAGGAGTCTGAACCTTTTTGGGTGCTCAAATTGGAAAAATGTTTTTCCAACTATATAACCATGGCAAGATTTATGCATTTTTTTTGGGTACCCAAATAAGAAAAAAAATGATCTCCAACTATACATTTATGGTATGGTATATGCATTTTATCGATGCCCTAATTGAAAAAAAGAGACTGAGCATGGATTGAAACATGATCTTGAGATCTTCAGAACTTGCTAGAGAGATTGAGGAGTTCGAACATTGGAATTCATACAGGCAGGTGTAGTTATTGGTGATGTACAAGCACATGAGATTATTCAGTACATAAATGGGAATCATGAGGAAAAACCCCATACAAAGTATCCAACTGTAAATAACCCAAGCCCATCCTTTGAACCATCGAAATATCTTGCTCCTCTGGGTAGTACCGTTAGGCATTTCCAATAATATTGGAAATTTGGCATTGTTAAAACTGGTAGTGATAGAACATGGCACTATCAGAAAAAAATGTCCACAATGATCTTTCTTCATGGTAAATTGGTAATCGGAAAGTTTCTTGTTCCCCATTTTGAGGTTTGGTTATAGCTAGGGTACAATGGAGAAGATCCGCTAGTTTTTTGTGGTCTTGTGTTTGCCAGACTTTTGTTCATATCCCATGGCCTTGATTATGTTCTCATGGGAACACATACCAAATGTAAGAGAAAACAAATGCCACGTCTTTTTTTTTATATATATCAAATTGTTTTATGCAAATTTCGATGTGTGCTTCTCTATGGAACCTTGTGGGATATCGCTTGGCACCTTCTGTGTTCATGTGTTTCCTTATGCCTCGACTTTCAATACATTTGGTGGTTACTTGGTTCTTACTTGTATGCTTCGTACTAGAAAATTAATAATACATTCAGGATATTGGTATTTTTTCTATGATCTTAAAGAATATACATGACATGCTTTGAATTTTAATATAATCTCTTTGACGCAAATGTAGTATGTGGCTCATTTTAGCACTTTTCCTTGATCGATGAACTTAGAAAAATTCATCTCCAGGAATAATTTGAAATAAAACGATATATACTATGTGAAGTCCAATCGAACTATCATATCAACGAAAGGACATTACAATTCAAATTCATCGTTGTTATACTTGCGGTGAAGTTGATAGTACAATAACTTTACTTAAACATCCCAAAATTGATTTTCTTATGGATTTTGATGCTTCTCTTATACAAACACATCCTGGAAACTATAAGCATGGCTCACTTTATCTATTCCTTGATTGAAGAACATGTTCACATGTTTAATGCACTTCATATTTATTGTTAAGAACATCAATGGGGATTTCTTACACCAATTCCCATTTCCGAAAATTGCCATCCCCTTTCTTTTTTCCCTCTTCTTTCCTTTCTCGTTACTTAGTCGTTTTTTGGAAAATGTCTAGGTGTGAGAGTTGGCAGATCCACATCTTCATATTTCCACTAATACTTTTATATCACAAGCCCAACCTACTGCTTCCCCATTTCATATTGAGAAAATGTTTTGGATCGCGGGTTCCCGGATAGGCGAGTTCCCGGATAGAATTTCCATTGTTTCGTCGCCTGGAAAAAGCACCTAGACTTCCCCGATATACAAATTAGCAAAACAATTCCCCTTTTTATTGTTTTCTTTCCCTTTCTGGTTACTTGGTCCTTTTTCTGAATGTGTCATTTTTCTGAATGTCTCATGCTTTTATATACAACACCCGAAGTTCCACAATATACAAATTGACCGTCGAAATCCGTCATTGTCTCTTGTTCCGTGTTACACATTTCGCAATCAATATTTGGGATAGATACAATTTGACCATCGGGCCCTCACGTCTCCTAAGTAGATCTTGTGGCCCTGTTTTCAAGCCCGTCAATATTCCTTGTTCCGAGTATGTCTCATGCTTTTATATCATGAGTTCGACCAACTTCTTACCCATTGCATACTTGGCCACTATTACCATCGCCGGTTCGTGTCCAAGCTTTCTCAAGATTTCGCTTCCATTGTTTCTCTACCTACAAACAATACTCGAACTTCCACGATATACAAATTGATTGTTGAAATCTAT
This sequence comes from Picea sitchensis, assembly GCA_010110895.2. Lineage (NCBI taxonomy): Eukaryota > Viridiplantae > Streptophyta > Pinopsida > Pinales > Pinaceae > Picea > Picea sitchensis. The sequence continues at coordinate 765,704 of SNQJ01S0001295.1, read as the reverse complement.
CATTGTGCCTTGTTATGTGTTACACATTATGCAGTCAAAAGTTTGGAGACATACAATTTGACAATCGACCCCTCACGTCTTCTGAGTATATCTTGTGACCCTATTTTTGAAGCCCGTCCGACCTCTTTCCATACTTGGCCATTTCTTGGAATCTCTTTCGCAAGTTGGTGGGTGGACGAAATGTACAATGCTTAATCGCTCTTTGCCATCCCCACCACCTTTGCACTTATTTATATATATGAAATTATTAATCTTTAATGCTAGTAGCTAATCATGTAGGAACCGTTAATATTTTCATTAATGTCTGAAAGGCTGGAGAATATTTGTCATTAATACGAATTAAACCAATATTTGCGGAGAAGAGTGTTATCATTTCCAAGTATTCATTTCAAGCATGATGCAATATTTTTTGTGCATCGGTCGGTTGGAACCTTTACGAAATCTCTAATCCTTAATTGCTCTTATTCGTCACCACCACCTTCGCACTTTTTTCTAAATATTCAATTAGTAAGCTTTAATGGTAACAACTCATTATGCATGAACCATGAAGAATGTTATTTATTAGCGAAAGGCTCGAGGAGATCTTCCATTGATACGCATTAAACCAATATTTGCAGAGGGTTATATTATCCCTTCTCAATTTTCATTTCAAACATCATACGGAGTAAACAAAAATTCTTGTTAACTTATGGCAGCAGTTCCACATCATTTATGTCCAAATACAGTAAACACCATAGGGCATGATGGCCATAGGTTCTAGTATTCCAGTGCATATTCTTACTACTCATACCCCTCCACCTAGGAGAAAAAAAGGAGATGGTCCCTTGGTGCAATGAGAGATATATTTCAAGCCAAAGAACTCCAAGGCAATCTCGCCTACTCAGAAAACTTGCACGCTTGTATTGATGGCTGGCATAGAGGTTGATGTGATCGATTTCGAGCTGGGAAAGGATGATATGATGGATGATGATATGAAAATGGATGATGAAAATGAATATGTCTTTCCCAATCATGTGCGCAAATTGAAATCAGCCATAATGGGGGGTAGTTCCTGACTCAGGGATGGCGGCCCTGACAAGACCAAAAGAATGGGTTTCAGAGAAAAAAAAAAAAAAACCGACGATGAACGCAATAGTCGCTTTTCATCTCAAAAGTAGGAATTCTAGAGGTCCAAATTAGTCTGTTCTGGGTGGAAGTATTTCATTGTAAGGAAATGGTATATTGATGCTCCCAGAGATATATTTCAAGCCAAAAAATTATTTAATTGCAGGACCACTCTCATGTTCTTTGGATATACAATTAACATCTTAGGGGATGAGGAACAGAAATCCCACTGGTGTAAGGAATATTCCTACTACTCATCTCCTTCTGACTAGAATGGAATAATCTGGGCCTCTGGAATTGCTCGTAAAACCTGTGTCCCTGAAGTCTTCGACTATGAGGAGGTGGTTTCTTGGTGTTTCCTAACTTTCAGTTCCGGGATCTTCCTTTTTCCCTGCAACATTTTTCTTCTTCTTCCTCATGGGAATATTTTGAGAACTATCAATTTTACCGCGAAGATGGGTTCTTATGTTGTGTTTGAAAATATCTACATTGTTTTCTTGTTGGGGTGCAACGTTGGAGCAATGGCAACATCAGGAGCAGGACTGTTGTTTTTTTGTCGCCTCAGGTATTCCATAAGATATTGATATTGGGGAAGAGAACGTTGAACCCCCGAGGAGAAGACTGAAGGATTTCCTAAAAAAAAGAATGGTAATCAGTTTTGTATGCATGTTGAAGAGCATATTGATGGCTCCTGCATGTTGCAGGTCATGTGCCTATTTTTATGGAAAATATGTTCAATGTTTTGGTCCAAAGAACTCGGTCTAATTTCTATGGATAGATATACACTACCCAATATTCTTTTTTTTTAATGGATTTACTATTAAAAAAAAATCCTTGGAGACATGGTTGCTACTTCTTGGCTAGATTTAACACCTCTTCTCATTGGCATGGTTCGATAGTCTTGTAGTTCTTCAATATTGTATTGGTTCAAGTAATTTGATCTAAAATGGAGCGTTTAACAATTATATGACAATGCATTATGTCGATCCATCAAGATTTTATGGAAACAAAAATGAATTTCAGACAGTTTCAAACCAATGTTAAATTCTATTCGTAATGCAGATTGAACCTAGCAAGACCAAATCACAATGCGACATTCCGGGCCCCACCATAGAAATTTCGTTTTCATCTCAACCTTGCTAAGAAAATGATTTCTTATTTACCTTTTGATTCCTTTAGCCTGAAATGGAACATTTTATTAGTACTCCATCCCCTAGCCTCTATTTGAGCATTTTTTACTTTATTAATGAAATTACCAAATTTCTTGTTCGCGAATAAAAAAAAAAGTGATACATGGTGCTCCTAATCAAATGGGACTATGAAATCAACTAGAATATTAAAATTCAATATCATCATTGTTGTTTCTAGACATGCAATTATTAATCTTTAATGCTATCAACCCATCATGCAATAAGTTTAATACTTAATTTAATATGTTAAAGTCATGGAAGAATGTATCAAGAACACAATTACTCCCACAAGTTGAAATAAAATGTAATCTTCAACAAATCATTTTCACACCCTTTTTAATGGTACAAGCACAATAGGAAACGAATAAGTGGATAAAATATTGGACTAGAAAATGATGGTTTTGCAACAATGGAGCTTGTTTGAAACCAATTCCCTCTTACAGAAATTTTCCTCCACCTTTCTATTTTCCCACTCTTTTATCCCCTGTAGTTTGTGTTTTTGGTTACTTAGTCATTTTTTCTGAAAATGTCTTGTTGTGTGAGTTGGCCGATTCATGCATTCACATTTTCATTCATGCTTTTATATTGTGATTCCAACCGAGCGCTTCCCCTTTCTCTAAATTTCACTTCCATTGTTTGGTGACCTGCAAACAACACTCTGGCTTCTGTGATATGCAAATTTATTTTTGGAATCCCACATCATCGCCTCTTTTGTCTTACAGATTTTTCACTGAAATGTTTTGATACATACAATTTAACCATCAGGGCCTTACGTCTCCTCAGGAACCCTTGTCACCCTATTTTGAAGCCTTTATTACTTCTTTCCACACTTGACCATTTCTTGATATCTTTTTCGCGGATAGTCGAGTTGGCGGGTTCAGGAAATTTCCAATTTCTAGTTTTTGTTTCTTGTGCCCGCTACCTTCGGACTTCTTTCCAAGTATATGCAATAAGTATACAACTTCTCCAGAAACATACAGAAAATATCTTGCCAGGAATGGAGTATCTATTGCATATTTGAATATATTTTACCTTCTTTTCCCTCTTCTATACTTAACCAACTTCCTGTTTTTTTTTCCCCTCTACTTTCACTTTCTGGTTACTTAGTCGTTTTTCCGAAAATTTCTCAATGCGCATGTTGGCAGATTCACAAGTTCACATTTTTGGTCATTCTTTTATATCGTGACTCTGACCGACCGCCACCCATTCCATGCCTAGCCACTTTTCATATCGTGGATTCCTGGGCAGGTAGGCTCTATATTGCACTTCCATTGTTTTGTGACCTACAAACAACACTTGAACCTCTGCGATATACAAATTTATTGTAGCACTCCCACATCATACCCTCTTTCGTGATACATAGTTTTCACTCAAAATTTCTAAGACCTGCAATTTGACCTTCAGGTCCTCACGTCTCTCGGGGAACTATTTTCACCCCGTTTTTAAGCCCGTGTGTCTGCTTTCCATATTTTTCCATTTCTTAAAATCTCTTTCACGCCTCCAATTCCATACTTACCCAAATTTTTCTTTTGCAAGTTCCCAAACAAGAGGACTTCACTTCTAGTGTTCCTTGACCTACAAACAACCCTTTGGCTTCTGCGATATACAAATCGACTTTTGGACTCCTACATCAGCCCCTCTTCTGTGTTACACAGTTTGCACTCAAAAATTTTGATACATACAATTTGATCGTCGGGGCCTCAAATCTCTTAGGGAACCCTTGTTTTCCTATTTTGAAGCATGTTCGACTGCTTTCCACATGACCATTTCTTGCAATATCTTTCGCGGATCGTCGGGTTGGCGGGTTGAGAAAATTTCCAATTCCTAGTCGTTGTTTTATGTGCCTGCCACCTTCTCACTTCTTTCCAAGTATATGCAATAAGCATATAACTTCTCTAGAATCATGCACAAAATATCTTTCTAGGAAATGGGATATCTATTACATATGTGAAGATATTATCCCTTCTTTTTCGTCTTCTATACTTAACCAAATTCTTGTTTCTCTTTTTGTTGTACTTTATCTTTCTCGCTACTTAGTCGTTTTTTCAAAATTTTCTAGCTGTGCGGGTTGGTGGACTCATGGGTTCACATTTTCACTCATTCTTTTATATTTTGAATCCAATTGACTACTTCCCCACTCCATACCTAGCCACTTCTCTGACTGCAGATTCCCGGGTAGGCGAGCTCTAGATTGTACTTCTATTGTTCTGTGACCTACAAATAGCACCCTGACTTCCACGATATACAAATTTACAACCAGACTCTCACATCATACCCTCTTCCGTGTTACATAGTCTACCCATCATCCCCTCTTCTGTAGTGCACATTTTTCACTCAAAAGTTCTGAGACATACAATTTCACTATCAGGTCCTCACATCTCCTGTGGAACCATTGTCACCCCATTTTGAATCTCGTCCGTCCGCTTTCCATACTTCTCCATTTCTTCAAATTTATTTTGTAGATCATTAGGTTGGTGAGTTCATGAAATATCCAATTCCTAATTGTTGTTTCCTGTGCCCGTGCCCTTTGCACTTCTTTCCAAGTATGCAATATCTAAGGTTTAATGCTAACAACTCACTATGCCTCAAGGAGACCATCATAATAAATGTTCCTACACAAATTGTACAAAAACATGCAAAACATATCCTGTCAGGTAATTGGATATCTATTACAAATACTTACCGACTTTTTTGCTTACGAGTTCCCAAAGAGGCGGGTTCAATATTGTCCTTGCATTGTTCTGCGACCTACAAACAACACACAAAATTCTGTGATCTACATGCAGAAAAGATCTTGCCAGGTAATGGGATATCTATTACAAATTTCAATATATTAGCGAAAACGAGTATGACCGACCGTTTCCCTATTCCATACTTAGCTACTTTACCGATTGTAGGTTCCTGGATAAGAGGGCTCAAAATTTACCTTCCATTTTTCCACCACCTGCAAATAACACCCGAAATTATGAAAATATACAAATCGTCTGCTAGACTGCCCCATAATGCACTTTTCCCTTTTACGCCTTTTGCAGTCAAAATTTTTGAGACATGCAATTTGACTGTCGGGCCCTCACCTCTCTTCACAATCCCATGTAACCCTATTTTGAAACCCATCCAACCACTTTTCATAATTGGCCATTCCTTACTTTCTCTTCCCTGTCCCCATCATCTTCGCACTTGTTTATAATAAAAAATTGTTTAG
>SNQJ01S0001295.1:716647-758331 GCA_010110895.2 Picea sitchensis | reverse complement strand
TCACTTGCAACCCTACTTTCAAGCCCGTCTGATTGTTGTTCATACTTATGTATATATAAAAGAGTCTTATTTATAATAAAAAATATTGTGTATATATATATTATGTGTGTGTATATATAAGGTATTATTTCTAAGTATGAAATTTGCAAGCTTTAATGCTAAACCAGGATTTGAGGAGATCTCCCATCAATACGCATTAAAAAAAAAAATCTGGAGGGTTATATTATCCCTTTCAAGTGTTAATTTCAAACAACATGGAATGTCATTCACATGTCGTCGGGTGGGCCCATTCACAAAATCTTCAATCCTTAATTCTGAAAATGAGTCTGACTGACCGTTTTCCTATTCCATACTAAGCCACTTTCCCGAAATTATGTAGATATACAAACCGACTGTTGAACTGCCCCATCATGCTCTCTTCCTTTTTACATGTTTTGGAGTAAAAAATTGCGAGATGTAAACTTTGACCGTCGAACACTCACATCTCTTGAGTATCCCTCGTAACCCTATTTTGAATCTCGTCTGACCGGTTTTCATACCTGGACATTCCTTTCTTGTTCTTCCCCGTCTTTGTCACCTTCGCACATGTCTATAATAAAAAATTGTTTATATATATCCATCGGGTGCTCACCTCTCCTCTGTATTGCTTGCAACCCTACTTTCAAGCCCATCTGACCGATGTTCATACTTATGTATATATAAAAGAGTCTTATTTATAATAAAAACAATTGTTTATATATATATATATATTATGTGTTTTAGTATATATAAGGTCTTATTTCTAAGTATGCAATTTGCAAGCTTTAATGCTAAACCAGGATTTCAGGAGATCTCCCACTAATACACATTAAACCAAAATTTTTGGAGAGTTATATTATCCCTTCCGAGTGTTAATTTAAAACATCATGGAATTTCATTCATGCATCATCGGGTTGGCCCATTCACGAAATATTCAATCCTTACTTCTGAAAATGAGTCTGACCGACTGTTTCCTTATTCCATACTTAGACACTTTCCTATAATTCCACAAATATACAAATCGACCGCTGAACTACCCCATCATGCACTCTTCCATTTTACACGTTTTGCAGTCAAAAAATTTGACCGTTGGACACTCACCTCTCTTAAGTATCCCCCGTAACCCTATTTTGAATCCCTTTCGACCACTTTCCATACCTAGCCATTCCTTGCTTTCTCTTCCCCATCTCTATCACCTTTGCACTTGTCTATAATAAAAAATTGTTTATATATATATATATATATATATAAGGAATTGTTTCTAAATATGAAATTAGTAACCTTTAATGCTAACAAATCATTGTGCAAGAACCGTATAGATTGTCATTGATGAGCGAAAGGCTTGAGGATATCTCCCATTAATACGCATTAAACCAATATTTGTGGAGGTTTATATTATCCCTTCCCAGTGTTGATTTAAAAATCATGGAATGTCATTCGCACGTTGTCGGGTTGGCACATTCAAGAAACCTCCAATCCTTAATTTATCTTCATTGTACCCACCACCTTCTCACTTCTAAGTATGAAATAAGTAATCTTTACTGCTAACAGCTCATCATGCATCACCCATAGAGATTTTTATTAATGAGCGAAAGGCTCGAGGACCTTTCCCATTCATAAGCATTGAACCAACATTTGCGGAGGGTTATATTATCCTCTCCAACTGTTCATTTCAACCATCGTTTGGAGAAAACATACGTTCTCATAAACTTATGGCACCAGCTCGAAAACAGTTCTGTGGAGATACAGTGAACATCTTCGAGCGTGAGGACCAAAAATTCTATTGGTCTAGGGAATATCTAGAATGAAATAATTTGGACCTCTGGGATTGCTCATGTAGGCTATGTCCCTGAAGTTTTTGACTATAAGGAGTTGGCCTCTTGGTGCGCCGATAAATATATTTCAGGCCAAATAAATATTCCACTATGGGACCACTCTTATATTTCTTTTTCACCTCAGGTATTCCACCAGATGTTAAGATTGTCGAAGCCAATATTTACATTCAAAAGACAATATTCCAAGTAGTTCCTAAGAAAGCATAATAACGAGTTCGACCTCTTTCCCGGTTTCCTGGAATACTCAATGGAAGTTCCTGAAGATATCACAAGCTTGCATGTTAGTTCATTTAGAAATCCATTCTGGGAAATTTCCTGGTTGTTTACAAGAATAACGAGACATGAATCCACAACAACTATTTCTCGCATGGTTCTTTATATTTTTTATTTCATAGTCAAGGAACAAGCCATTTTTATTGGGGGAAGCTAATTTCCCATGAAATTTGTTCCCAATTGTCAAGCTTCAAAAAGAATAAGAAATTATATATATCATCCTACTTGGTTTTTGTGATAGCGCATTGCTGCCAGTTTCCAAAACTGTCTCTTTTCAAGAAGGTAAACTAAGAATTCAACCCAGTAACATTCTTGTACCAAGCCTTGTGGAAGCACAAGGCCTCCCATTGTTTTTATGAGGTTTTTAATGACTTTGTGTCTATTTTCAAAGTTTTATTGTTAGGAGAAGATGCTCCCCACATATCTGACCAGGAAACAAGGTTTTTGGACAGGAAGGGGGCACTTGAAGAAATGGATAATCACACTTTGATAAGTATTTTTGGCTCCAAGGAAAAACCTGCTCTCCTTCCATGTCACATTACGGATATAATGTTTGTTACAGAAATAGAAACACAATACAACTGTTGGTTGCATCTATTCCATGAGAAGAGAAAAAAAAAATTCATTCCTTTTCCTTGGAAACTCAAGGACTTTGTGTTGAGGAACGTCAACAAAAATGACGAATTCGCAGCCCATTTCAACAACTTGAAACTAAGATATGCTGAAATCCTAAGAGGGTTCGACCCTAATAAAAAAAAATTAGAAAATTTACTAACACTTGGCCTCGACAATTCTTTTTTCAAGAAACACCTAAGAGAAAATAGAGACACTGGAAAAAACACTCCTTCTTCTAATGACGATGACCTAGACACACTACAAAGAACCATTGAATTGTACAAGCAACAAGGAAAAGGCCCCAATGAGAAGAGTGTTCAATCGAAGGATAACACTCCCAAAAGTATGACATCCCAGAGCATCGCTCCAATGGCCCACCACAACAAGAAATAAATTCAAAATTATTCAAATGGAGGAGGAGATAATGACCCTCCTCACCCTAAAATTGATAGTTCTCACAAGCTTCCCGTGGACAAGAAGAGAAAAAAAATTATAGGATAGGCGGAAGAGACTAAAATTGAGAGTGAGAACATGGAACTTGAGCATAATCTGGATAGTGTATTTCACAACCTTGATCATCCCAGAGACACGATCCAACATAGTCATCCAATGGACATATATGATACCAAAATCTTTGATGAAGATGAATCCTTCATGTTCCAGAGAATGTTTTTTGACATCGAGTCTAAAAAATTAATTATTTAAAAGAGATATGTAAAAAATAAGAAAGGAAAATATCGTTCAGAGGTTAACCTTGTGAACATGTGGCCATCCCAAATTTCTTGACTTCACATAGCAACCAGAGATGATATTGATGATTCCATTGGAGGCATTAAGGTCGAGAATGCCAGACTAGAAGGACGGGGTCAAGGAATTGGAGGAAGCTTTGATTCATATGCCATTGCTTGACAGTCCTTTAGTAATAGCCATGTATTCCACCCTTGTAGCAAAGTTAAAAGGATCCTCTGGCCTCCTCTCATCGTGTAGAGGATATGTGGAGAATAATATCAAGAAAAGAATGGAAGTGATTGTTGAGGCATGGGAAACATCACAAACCATGGCTTCCCTTGGAACAAGGGCACATAATTTGCTCGAACATTTGCAAGCAGATTTAAAAAATGAAGAACATTTATATTTAGAAATAGTCATTTCTTTTGGAACCATTTTCAACAACATGACATAAACAAGAAGAAGAAAACAAGATATCCCTTCCAAAAACCAGATCACTCAATTAAATGCATGCTAGAAAGAAAAAGTGAAGAACCTGCATCTCATTGTCCAGTCATGTGAACAAGCCATATCAAAGAAAGAAAAAGTATTCACAAAGCTGAACAAAATAGACTTAGCCGGAAGGACAAACGACTTCCAATACCCCAACTTAATTGTCAAATCCTTTCCCTTAACTAAGAAAGCCTTCGATAAACAGGTTGATATTTTTAAGGTGTTTTCTTTGGAAAAATTTTATAGCATCCTTGAATATGGTGAAGATGACGTCGACAAATAGCTAGTCGACTATTCGGTATAGAATGAAGAAATTTATCAGGCTCTGTGTAATCTTTCTATCAATCTAATGGAATTAGAAAAGGAACTTTTCAACATAAAAATCTATAATGAGATCAATGTCGCCCCCTTGAGAAGCTACATTGAAGAATGGATCGAAAGGGAATTGAAGCAGATCGATGATGAAATGAAACAGGCAGTTTCCATGATTCTAGTAGTCTTCGACGATAGAAATAAAAAGGAATCAACAAGAAAATAGAAAAATGGGTGATATGTACTATCACTGTAAGTCTATACTGATCACATCCTGCTTTGTTTATCAATCCATTTATTCCGCTTTTTTAAATAGAAATGTCTAGCCAAAGACTGATACCATTAAATTTATTCATTTTAGGTATTACACTCTAATGTCTCCCACTTATTCTTTCCACAGTCCTATTTCTTGTACATATTTCTCTTATGGTATGCAGGAGCCCCAATCCTAGTCTATATGACAAATGCATTTAAATTTCAAAGAATATGTAACAGACAATATTGTTTTTTGATATATTTCAAATAAAACTATTTTTATCTCCTTTTATATTTATGTCCTCATAAATTTTTATCTTACACTATGTTGAATGTCAATAAATTGTGTTTATTTAATTTGAATATAACTTTTTTTGTCCCGACACATATAGAGACAAAATGGACAGAAATTTTGAACATAGAAAAATAGATTATATAGTTTCAAAAAATTAATGGGACTCTAGAGGCCATGTATCATTTACTGCATGGATAGCACCTATTCTTCATGTTTCTTGCCACATATATGTTGCAGTTTCCCCCATCCATGTTCATTTATTCCCAATTCAACCCAGCAGGGACTACGCTGCCATGCAACACTTGTTTAACAATAAAATTAAATTCATTGTTTCAACACTGACTCTCTTTTTAAATGGAGTTGATAATATTGATATTGTTAAAGTTTATAGAGATGTATATAACCTATTTTTTGGATTTGAACCTATGACTTGGTCTATTTAAGTTATACAATAATATTTCTGTAAAATTATAACAATTTGCAAACAACCATTCACTTGATACTGAAATGCAATCTTAATAGGCTTAGAAAATATAATGTATATATATTCATGTTATTGTAGCTATCTCATGTATTGATTAGTACCAAAATCAGGTTAGACATATCTTAATCCTAAATTTATCAAAATGTTAATTAGAAAGAGATAAAAGTTCTTAAAATGTAAAATTTTCTCATGTTTTACTATACATTTAATTATTGCACTAACTAAAATACTTATGTTTTACAATACATTCATTTGTTACATTAATTATAACATATATGCAATATATTTTGGAAAAAAAATAATAAAGCACTAACTAAAATACTTATGTTTTACAATACATTCATTTTTTACATTAATTATAGCATATATGCAATATATTTTGGAAAAAAATATAATAAAACAATATTTGAAGAGAATATTTAACCGAAACACTAAAATAAATAACTACAAATAATAAAAAAATTAAAATTAAACAACTTTAGTGACTCCTTCAAACATTGTTAGAGAATTTGACAAGTAAACATTATGTCTCATAGTAAAGAGATGCATCATACATAAAAATAACCATAACTTCATCCTATTCTAACCCTAACCTTTATTATTATAATGATTTTGGAAATCCCTAATTATTAAAAAATTATAATTATAATATATTAATGTGATTAACTTGTCATGGGGAAGCATGTTGTGGGACACAACCTGCCTTAACATTGCAGTCACATAGGAGAGATTTTTGTGGGTATTCGGGAAGAAATTTATGTCATCATTCTTTGGAGAATCCATGCATTATTATGAATGCAGGAAGCTCCAATCGAAACCTGGGAATGTGGTAGACACATGATGATGGATCATCACAGATTTATGGCACAACTTGTTTCCCTCCTTATGATATTCATTCAGGCGCTGAGCTCATTCGTTTGAGGTATTCCAGGAAAAATATGTGGGAGTTGGTGTGTTGTTGTCGGAATCCTTTGTAGAAAATGTTTCCAATGGAATACCAATCACTAGAGGAGAAAGACAAGATGAGGAGATTGGAGACAAAAACACTAATTGTCTTGGCAGAGAAGACATGGGATTACATTCAGAATTGGATAATGTTTTCCATGCAAGATTATACGAGATGGAAGAAGAAAATGAATTTTTAATGGACTTTATTGCAGAAGGCTAAGAACTAAAGAGAAGTGCAAGTGGAGGAGAGAGTACAATTTCTAGTTCAAAATTAGAAGATAATTTAGATGTATGCCTGGAATTCGAACCATACAATTTTAACTAGCGGGAGGCACCAACTGATTCAGGAATTGATGCTAATCGCGTGGGTGCTTTTGAAGGAGATTGTAACATGGGTGATATTGCCAACTTGTGGATGTTTTGATAATGGAATTCAATATGCATCTAGTGTTTAGATATTCAACCCTATTTAATTCAAAAAAATTCGTTCATCGATCCCTTATAAGACAAAGCATATATAATTTTAGAAAGTGATTGATTTTTAGTAAAATTATTTTAACAATATCGAAGTTGCTATGAAAATGTAACTATAATCTGAAAATGAAAAGGTAACTATAATAATGAAAATGTAAGTATAATCAGAATTATTAAGAGTGTAATTAAGGATCAAACATCTCCCATAAAGTGTTTTTGTAACAATGCCATAATTCGTGAATTCACGCAGTATTTCAATATCGACATACAATGGGAGCCTCTGCAACATTATATGGAAGTTCAAGTGTTTCGAAGGAAGACTATTAACATTATGATCTAGGTGGATATCAGTGGCCACCCACCTATTCCACTAGCTCGAAAAATAGTTTTCCACCTTCATAGTTTTTCGATGGTTTTTCGGGTTCCAAACTTCTTGGGCCGTTTTGAGGCCCTAAATGACATTTTTGGGGGATTTGGGTCCTAGGTGAATGCCCCTCCAGCACATCCACCAATGGGTTCAATATATTTTACAGAAGTGTAATGCCAAGTACAAGCAGCGCCATGATCAACATTGAGTGCCACATAAGTTTCAGGTGGAAATCAAAGTTTGGTTGCACTTGCAGAAAGAATGCCTTACAGGGCCCCATCGAAAGCTTCACCCACTTTGTTATGGCTCGTACACCATCACCAAGGTTTTGGGTGAAAATGATTTTGAGCTCAACATCCCCCCTTTCTTTGGCTTGCACCCAGTCTTCAACGTGGCTCTCCTTCGACCATATTTCTGACCATTATTGGACACCTCAGAGATAGTAGAGAAGTTGACACCAACTGATCTCAACCCTAACTGCATGCAACAAGAATCCAATGATCATATTTTGGACAAACATATCAATGCCACTCGACAGCAAATGATCCATCTTTATCGAGTTGTCAAATCAGGGCAACTCCTACACCAAGGCAAGTGGCTCACCTAAGGCCAAATTCAACAGAAATTTCCTCATCTGATCGGGGAAATCAATGCAATGGATACCATTGATTCCTAAGGAGGGAGGACTGATATAGATGGATACTAGTGGCCACCCACCTATTCCATTGGCTTGAAAAAAAAAATTCTGCCTTGGTAGTTTTTCAACAGTTTTTCGAGTTCCAAACTTCCACGGCCATTTTGAGGCCCTAAATGATGTTTTTTGGGGATTTGGAGCCCATGTGACTGCCCTTTCCAATGATCTATCATGCGTCTAAAACAGACATCATATGCAAAAGTTACGACCCTGGGAAGTTGATGTACTAACTTACCCAAATGGGGCCCACATGACTTTTGACGCTTCATCTCCTAGGGTTAGGTTTTTGGATGTCTAGGGTTTTTGACATTCTTGTTTATTGTAAAAAGGCCTTCAAAGCCTCATTTTAATCATATTCTTGTGAATAAGCATAGTCGTCACATCACTTCTCAGAGACAATCCACCACCATTCCAACAAGCTTGTTTTCTACTGCATTTTATAGTTTCATCTTATTTCGTTATTGAATAGAAAACCAATTTTACTATATATCTGTTATTATGAGTTAATCATCCTTTAATAATTTGCATTCATTTCATTCTTCTCATAAGATCTGGATCAGTGGTATCATATTGGTCTTCTCTTTGTTGTCTTAACTCATGTCCCCAATGAGGTCAGGGTACAAATAATTGAGTCTCGAGCTTGTTTCTCTTGAGGACAAAAGATCTTGCACACCCAAGAGACCTCTCATGGTAGGAGAAAAGAAAGATGAAGGGACATGATATCCTTTCAAAATGTTTCTTGAGGAAACCCTCATGCAACAGAGGAATGATATGATGGATTGTTTTATGCAAATCCTTCGACAACTACCAACAGGCGACACATCTTCCTTGAGTGGAGGCACCGCCCCCTTCAAGGTACAAATCAACTTCGATATTCCTATATTTGAAGGTCAGATAAATGTAGATGTTGTATACAAGTGGTTGAATATACTAGAAGGGTATTTTTATGTCCATAACTTTTCAAATAGAGAAAATATTACTTTTGCGCTCCTCAAAGTCGTTCCCCATGTCAAAGATTGGTGGGAAACTTTCTGTGAGTAAAAGGAAACAAAGGAACCCTCATTCTTTACAGTCGTGGCCACCTGGGAATCCTTCAGGGATGATATTAAGGAACAATACTACCCTATCAAAAGTTATGATGACTTGTATAGAAAATGGACCATACTGTGGCAAGAAAGAGATCAAGAAATGCCAGAGTTCACAAATATCTTCCATACCTTGTGCACCAGGCTAGGTATCAAATATTCAGAGCGACATCTGCTGCTCATGTATCGCGGTGATCTGCATAGATACATTCAGACTGAAATGGAATTTATGGACATCTTATCCTTAGGCACGACCTACTGATATCTCATCAAAATCGAGTATAAGTTCAAACAAAAGACATGGAAATTTGGGCCTAGTAAACCCTCATAGAAAAATCCATGAAAAGGGTGGCCCCAACCCACAGAACAAAGGACAAAGAAAATATGGGCAGTATCAGGACAACCAGTCCAAGCCACAAACAAATAAGGATACCAAAAAGATAAATAAAGATACCGGGAAGTGGTGTGACTTCCATAAGATCCCTTGGCAAAACACTATTGATTGTCGGTCAAAGAAGTCATTGTTGGTCGAAGTGAAAGCCTATGAATTAGATGCGGTTTCTGACTCTGAGTCAAAACCAGAAAGGGGAATATGGATTATTGACGCAGAATCCAGTGCCACCGTTTCTACCACCAATCTCTAGCCTGGTGAACAAGACGAGATAGAATAAGGAGAGCTCCTCTTCCATTCACATATGTGCATAAAAGGCACCCCATTGCACTTCATCATTGATAGCGGTAGCCAAAAGAACCTTATATCAGTAGAGGTCATCAAACGCCTGGCCCTGCCAACAATGTCATACCCAAAAACCTACACCATTGGATCGCTCCACCAAGGAAGCGATCTCCGCGTCATCCAACAGTGTCAACTGTCATACGGCATCAAGCCCTTCAAAGATGAGGTATTGTGTGATTTTTCTCCTCTCAAAGTTTGTAATGTTCTTTTGGGCCAACCTTATTTATAGAAATTTCATGATGTATATGATTCTAGGCCTCGTATTTTTATCATTACTTTGAAAAGGAAATTTTATAGGATACCCAAGGTAGTCCCTCCTAGTGATATTTTCTTGATCTCTTCCAAGAAATATAGGAAGGTCATCTCTCAGACCGGGAAATTTATCTTCTTCATGATTCGCTCTTCGGGCGAATGAAATATCGTAGCAACATCCAGGTCCTTCGCGGTTGATCTCTCCACACAACAGAAGAAAGTGGATAAGGTCATTGAATAATACTCAGATATATTCTCCTCTCCTATCGAGGTACCTCTGGATTACCAGGTCAAGAATCCCATTGATATGACCCCAGGTGCACTGCTACCCAATGGGCTAGTATACCACTTCTCTTTGTTAGAAAATGAGGATATCAAGAGGTAGATCCAAGAACTTCTCCACAAGGGGAACATCCATCCCATCTCATCACCTTGTGGGAGCCCAATTGTGTTGGTGCAAAAGAAAGACGGAACCTAGAGACTCTGTATTGATTATCGGGCTCTGAATAAAATCACAGTCTAAAATCGATACCCGATTCTCTAAATTGACGACCTCCTTAATCAACTCATGGGGGCCAAATACTTCAGTAAGATTGATTTGAAGTCTGGCTACCACCAAGTCCCAATAGAACAGATAGATGTATGGAAGGTTGCCTTCAAGTCAAAAGAAGGTCTTTTTGAATGGTTGGTCATGCCCTTTGGTTTGAAAAATGCTCCAACAAATTTTATGATGATGATGGAAGATATCCTATGACCTTTCACCAATACTTTTGTAGTGGTTTATCTGGGTGACATCCTCATCTACAAAAATACTTGGGCGGAACACATGCACCATATTCAGCAAGTTCCGCACACCCTGCGGTAGCACAAACTATATGCAAACTTGGAAAAATGTTCCTTTGGCATGGAAAAGGTCCATTACTTAGGATACATCGTTGATCAACATGGTGTGCATGTGGATCCAGCCAAGAACCAGATCATCCGTGATTGGCCAGCCCCAACCACACTCACTTAAATTCAAAGCTTCTTGGGCCTCACCAATTTCTATCGCAGGTTTGGGTTGGGATTCTTTCATATCACATGGGACCTCACCCAAGTAACCAGGAGTGGCAGTAAGCCAAATTTTGTGTGGGGACTGTCCAAACAACAAGCATTGTATGAATTGAAGAAGCATTTGTGCTCATCCCTAATACTTTCATTACCAGACCTGAAACATCCCTTTGATATTGAGATAGATGCTTTAGACTATGATGCGGGCACCGTTCTCACTCAACATGACCACCCCGTGGAATATCATTGTGAGACACTATCAGATGTTGTTCATAAGTACCCTACTTACAACAAATAAATGCACTCCTTTGTGAAATCTTGCCACCAATGGAGACATTACATTCTTGGGAAGGAGACAATCCTCCACACTGATCACAAGCCACTACAGTTCATGTAGACCCAAGGAAATTGTAGAATGAACACCATCATAAGTGGTCCACATACTTGCAGCAGTTCCACCTCAACATCAAGTATAAAATAGGAAGTACCAACCGAGTTGTTGATTTCCTCAACCGACCTCCATTTGCAGCAGTCATTATGGTTCTAGACTCTTACAACCATGAGACCTACGGATGGCCCCACCTCTATGAAACATACCCTAACTTATCCACCACCTACAAAATGTTGGGTACCAACTCAGTGGTCACTAATTTCCATCTTCAGGAAAGGGTTGTTGTGTCATCTAGGCCATATCCACGTTCCATCAAGAAATCACCCAAATCTGATTTGGGAATCTCACTATAGTTGGGTGGGAGGAAAATTTTGCGTTGAAAAGACAATGGTAGTGTTTTAGAAACATTTATACTGGTTGAAAATTCGATAGGATGTTGGAAAGTATATCAGGTCCTGCATTGCCTAGGCTATTTTCAAACTGACCACTAAGAAACTAGGCCTGTACACCCCTCTTCCTACTCCTGATAGGTCATGGGAATACACCTCAATGGACTAAATGTCGGGCCTCCCATTCACCAAGAGGGGAAATTAATGTGTTTTTGTGGTTGTTGACCACTTTTCCAAGATGGCGATTCTATACGCCTGTAAGAAGAACATCACAGCAGAAGCAACTACCAAGCTCTTCTTTGAATGAGTATGGTTACATTTTGGGATCCCACAAACCTTTATCTCAGACTGTGACAGTCTGTTCCTTAGCACATTATGGTCGATCCTCTGGTCACTGTTGGATACCAAGCTCACCAAATCCATTGCCTTCCATCCCCAGACAGATGGCCAAACTGAGGTCGTCAATCGGATGATCGTACATATACTACACATGTACAATTCAAAACAACCTCTCACATGGGATGAGAGTCTTCCCTATGTCCAACATAGCTATAATTGAGCCCTGCAGAGCTCAACTGGACACAACCCCTTTCAGGTGGAGTTGGGATTAATATCATTGGGCCCCATGGATGTTGCACTACCCCTGGCGACCACCTCAGTCAACTAATTCCCTACTCCACCACAAGCTAAAAAATCCACTTGGTTCATTAAGAGGATCCAACACATCCACCAACAGGTTCAGGATATTCTTCAGAGGTCTAATGCCAAGTACAAGAAGCACCATGATCAACATCGGGTGCCACATAAGTTTCAGGTGGGTGACAAATTTTGGTTTCACTTGCAGAAAGAACGCCTTACAGGACCATACACTAGCACCAATTATGTGGGTGAAAATTATTTTGAGCTCAATATTCCCCCTTTCCTTGGCCTACACCCAATCTTCAACATAGCTCTCCTTCAACCATATTTCCCACCATTATTGGACACCTTAGAGATAGTGGAGGAGTTGACGCCAACTGAGCTCAAACCTGACTGCATGAAACAGGAATCTAGTGATCATATTGTGGACACACATATCAAGGGCACTCGACAAAAAATGATCCAACTTTATCGAGTTGTTAAAGCATGGCAACTCCTGCACCAAGGCAGGTGGCTCACCCGTGGAACAATTCTGCAGAAATTTCCTCATTTGATGGGGGAAATCAATGCAATGGATACCATTTCTTCCTAAGGATGGAGGATTGATCCATATGGATATAGGTGGCCACCCACCTATTCCACTGGCTCGAAAAATATTTTTCCACCTTGGCAGTTTTTCGGTAATTTTCAAGTTCCAAACTTCCAGGGTTGTTTTGAGGCCCTAAACGACGTTTTTTGGGGATTTGGGGCCCATGTGACTACCAAAGGCACTAACTTGATCCATTTGAAAATTTTTCTTGTTGGTTATACCTTTCCAACGAGCTATCGTGTGCCTAAAACAAAGATCGTATGCAAAAGTTATGTCCTTGGGA
This sequence comes from Picea sitchensis, assembly GCA_010110895.2. Lineage (NCBI taxonomy): Eukaryota > Viridiplantae > Streptophyta > Pinopsida > Pinales > Pinaceae > Picea > Picea sitchensis. The sequence goes on along the minus strand of SNQJ01S0001295.1, from coordinate 745,126 downwards.
AGTTGATGTACTAACTTACCCAAACGTGGCCCACATGACTTTTGGCACTTCATCTCCTAGAGTTAGGTTTTTGGATGTCTAGGGTTTTTGAAATTCCTGTTTATTTTAAAAGGGCCTTCAAAGATTCATTGTAGTCATGTTCTTTCGAATGAGTGCAACTGTCACATCTCTTTTCAGAGATAAGTCGCCACCATTCCAGGAAGCTTGTTTTCCACTGCATTTTACAATTTCATCTTATTTCCTTATTGAATAGAAAACCATTTTTATTGTATCTCTGTTATTTTGTGTTAATAATTTTTTAATAATCTATATTCATTTCATTATTCTCATAAAATATGGATCACATTAACACATTCCCAATGCCATTCACAATTTATTGAATTCAATTTTTTGTCTTCCCCCTTCCATAATGCACTCAATTTCCATCCCTCTCCCTCTGAGGAATCACTGCCAAATATAGTTTCTTTCATCTCCATTTAATAACTAAAAATTAATAACTATCATTAATAATTAAAAATTAAAAAATGTAAACCCTAATCATAATGATTTTAGATACTTTACCCTTGTTCGCTCAAACTTGTTTTTTCAAAATTGAACTGCAAGCTGCATGAGGTCCCTGTATGATAATGAAGACATATATTAACATGTATAGAGATAGATTTAAAAAAAATTATGTGAAATTCCAAAAGCTAAAACTTAACAACACTGAGAAAAAATGGAAATGTGTGCGGCACAATTAAAAACCCACCATTCTTAACTTGCCAAGGAGACAAATCTCCACCTGAATGTGTGCAACACAATTAAAACCCCATCACTCTTTACCTGCCAAGGAGACGACTCTCCACCTGATATTGTTAATTGAAATTGAAACATAGGATAAATGTGGCATCAATAGACGGTACAGTTCACATGCATAAAAAATAATGCTTTCCCCAATATGATACATGGGATCCATGGAAATGAAGATGAGGTAGTGCTTGGTAATAATCCAAACATGGCAAGAAAAGGTTGCATAGATATTAATTATTGGTAATCAACTAAACGTGGAAATCATATGGAGAGATAGTAATTTCTTAATATGATTAGGTAAATGTGAAAAAGTAAATAGGTTAACGAATGTATTTATAAATGAAAGGAATTTATGAGCATTAAATCTCATTCATTGAATTGGGCGGATGATGAAGAATGTGCCATGATATTTAATCGCTAGCCCTAAGATTATGATTTATAATTAAAATATCATTTATTGTGCCCATTTCCAATAGGTGTATGCTTATCGGCGTAATTAATGAACTTGGCACAGTGCACATGATTACATAATACAATACTAAGATGATATTCATCTCTAATGACTTCTTTTGTTAAATTCACAGACACAAATCTTGTGCTCATAATTATTTTACTCCTCAGCTCCTACTGCCCTCGGTTATTCTCTCTACCTCTCTTTTTTTCTCTACATGCCAACTCTGCACCATAATCATCATACTAACTAAAGACTCAGACATATATTGACTCTGAATGACACTTACTACAAAAGATAATACTTATCATTAAACACTACCATTAATATGACTGAATCTTTAACCACTTAACTGAACTCAAGAAGATAGAGATCATCTCCATTTATAACTTCACCGCTAGCCGACTAACTTTGAGTAAACTTGCAGACTATCAGACTGACTGACTGACAATTCAACTACTGAGAGAAAAATCGGCAGAGACGTGAAGATCTCACCGACTTATAATTACTATTTCCAACACTCCCCCTTAATTATAAGTAGGTGGGATTTACAAAAGAAAATTACATCAAAAGTTGAGTTTACAATTTTACTGTCACTCATCTGTTACTATGCAGAATCCCATACTACTATGTAGACGTTGAAATGCATCTCTTGCTAAATCCTTTGTAAAAATGTATGCAACTTGTTCTTTTGACCTACAGAATTCTAAATAGATCTCTTTGTCATTTACCAATTCTCTGATGAAATGATACCTTGTATCAATGTGTGTTAAGGTCCTAACCCGCACATAGGTAGATCAATGTATTCGGATGTAATAAAGGTCAATATTAATAAGACCTTTCAATAAAATAGAATAAGGAAGATGTAAGAAGACCTAATAGAAGCTTCCGCTTCTAGAAGGATCTTCCTATGTAAGAAGACCTTAGAAGCTTCCGCTTCTAGAAGGATCTTCCTCTTAGATGCTTTAATAGACATAGTTAGTATAAATAAGGGTCGAGGTGCTAGAAAACCCTAGCTTCTGATATTATTGTAATAGAGAGACGCCGACTGGAGGTTGCCCCCTAAGAGGCCTAAGGAACATTGCTATATGATTCAGTATATTTCGCTAAGCATTTCGTATCATTTGTATTGTGAAGATTATGCCGATATTTCATCTTATTCGGCCATTTCTAGCATTTCATTGCTGTTCTGCATATTTTATATATCCGTATCTTGCAAGTGGTATCGAGCACTTTCCTTGGCAGAAATTGTGGGTATTTTTCGGTAGAGACATCTATGATCTTTAAGCCACAGATATCTGTCGTTATATGCATAAACCCGCGGTTGAGGGGATTCATACACGCTAGAAATACAAGTGGTTCTTACAAGACGCCTGGCCGGGCTACCCTTGTAACTCCCTCAAGGTACCCCTTCGAAAGGGTAGCGCCATCGCATTGCCATTACGTGTGTGGACTGGCCTAGATTTCCTGAGTCCCTCTTTAGATAAATCTATCTGTCGCCGGACTGCTATATGTCACCGAGAACAACACTGAAGATACTCTCTAGTACCGGTGTCATAGTAATGGGCTAAGGGTACGGTCTATCCTCCTTATTTAGTGCCCCCGAGATATTGGGCCAAGTAATACCGTTGGAACCTATCTAATAAGAGTTATAGCACGTGGCAAACCCTTGTCCTCAGAGAACCTTTAAATACCTAACCCTTGGGGAACATAAGCAAAGAATATAAACAAATTAAATCAGGAGATCTATTAACCCGCATCTCAGATTCGGGTTTCTAAGTAAATACTCTCTCGTCTGGGACTGAGATTTCAGCACCGCAACATTCTTAAAAAAAAAAAAAAAAAAAAAAAAAAAAAGTAAAAATAAAAATAAATAAAATAAAAATAAAAGTTTTTTTTTTTATTTTTTTCACCATTATTTGAGACCTGTCTACTGACTCCATCTACCATCACTTTCCCCATATCACATGTTTCTGCGAAATAAATTTTGACCTCACTTAATCTCTTCCGCCACCCATTTTTCACCATTATTTGAGACCTGCTCCATTAGATTCATCTATTTTCCCTTATCACTTTTTACCCATATCATTTTTCTAAAAATATTTCTGACCTCACCAAGCATCTCTTCGGCCAATCTGCCATCATGCTCCATACCCGTAACCAAGAACTAGAGTCTCACTTCAACACCCTCGCGAACATGGTTTACTTGAGACCCACCAAGTAACAACTCAATTACCATTGCCTCCCCGTGATGCCTCCATGAATGCATCCACCAGATAGCCGCGTGAAGTCCACAATGGTGGAATTCAAAAATGAACTTGAATATGTAGTTGTAGCACTGCACTAAACTTAAAATCCCTCTCGATGACCCTTAGATGATGCACCTAAAATACCGAAGGTGAAACTTCTTCCCATTCCTCTTTCAACCACATCACTTTCAAAGGGACATACTTTCCACGGTGGATGTAACTAAATTTACGGCTCGACCCCACCGGGTTGGGTGGAGGCTACCAAATGGAACATTATTTCTCAACATTGGCTGATAGATTATGATCAGAACGCCGGCAATGGTGGTACTGGAGAAAAACTTCCCATTAAGGATATATTGTTTGGACCCAATTTGTTGTTGAGATTTATGAATGCTTTGACACTCCATTACCTTCAACCATTTGGGTCAGCTTTGACAAAATTGAAGCAGTACCAAGACTTCATAGTCGCATTTGAGCGTCTGGCTTTTACAACAGAGGGCATGATCATGCTTTCGAGAGTGCTTTATCGCTGGCCTCAAGGAGGAGATTAAATGGTCCTCATGGCTCTAATTCCACAACTTCAGTGGAGGCTACCAAAAAGCCAAAGAAGCACAACAAATTGTTTCTCAAAACCGTGGTTTCCCTTCCCCTTTTTCCCCGCCAAAAGACTAAACCAAGTAAACCCACTACTCCCCTTTCTCGCCTTTAAAATCCAAGCAAAATTGACTCAGTTGAACATGGTTTAGAATGACAACTCAAAGGCCTGCTATAATCATCATGGATGACAAATATTTCCCGTGCCACAAATGTAAGGAACAAAAATCTCTTATGGCCATCTCTCGAGGATATTCAAGAAGACGATGATGACACTTCCCCTCGGGTGTCTGGTGCAACTGTGGTACTCTGAATTAAACCCTCCTTCCGACCCTCCGCAGAGGAACCCATCATTTCCCCAATTCTCTCAATCGCTTCATCTCAAACCTCTGCCAATCATCAGTTATATCAAACAATCAAAGGTCATCATCTTGGTTGATAGTGGCAACACCCACAATTTTATTCATCACAGCACCCTAAGAAACCCACCGGGCTATATCCATGCGTTTAATAATTTCCAAATCATGATTGCCAATGGTGCCTCTACGAAATGTGGAGGGTGTCAGGAAAATGTGCGCTTCCAAATAGGTGACTACAAACCCCAAATCCCATATGTTTTCATTGACATGGGAGGTTGCGACATTGTGTTGGGTGTCGAGTGGCTCAACCTTATCCCATTCTCATGGACTTTCGTAACTTAACCACGTAATTTGACCAAGGAGGCTACAAACATAACACCCCTTCTAAAACACCGCTGGGTTCTCCCCGAAATCATCGGGCTTCATCGCATGGATAAATTGCTCAAAAGGTCATTCGTGTCATAGCCCAATTCCACGCCATTCAAGCCAATGTAGATCCTGCACCTGCGTCTCAAGACCCCAAGCCCTCTTGTCTAAACATCAAATAGTCTTCTTAATTCCCCAAGGACTCCCCCTTCCTACGGTGTCCATGACCATTCCATTCCCTTGTCCTGTGAAGCCTCCCCAACATACGCCCATATCGCCACCCCTTCTTGCCTGTCTAAAAGATTTAGGGGTCTGAAAATGTCCCAGAACTCCCCACTGCCTGAGTCATCCGTCTCTAGTAATGCAGCCCTTACTCCCTCCTGGGTCATTATGGTAATTAAAGAAAGAAGGTTCTCTGGAGAATGTGTCCGTGACTTCCTCGCGGTTTCAATAAACTCACCATCAGAAGACAATTTCCCATTCTCGTCATTGATGACCTCCTCGATGAACTGGTGCCCAATTTTCACCAAACTTGATCTTCGCTATCACTTCAGATCTCAGAGGAAAGAGTCCGACACTCCTAAGACAACCTTTCGCACTCATGAGGGCCATCAATGAAGTTTTGGTCATGCCCCTGCTGTAACCTCCACCTTGTAGAGCCTCATGAACCATGTCTTTTTCCCTTTTCTTCATTATTTTGTCTTAGTTTCTTTGATGATATCCTCATATAGTGCAAGACATGGAAAGACCATCTCGACTCATGTGGATCAAGTTCTCGCCTACTCGCTCAACACCATCTTCTCAAACAATCCAAATGTTCTTTTGGTGCATCCGGCGTAGAATACTTGGGTCATCTCGCGGCCAAGGATGGTGTCGGTGGATCCTAAAAGATTGAAACTATGCAAGATTACCACCCTAAGACTCTCAAAATCTTTCACGGATTTCTGGGCTCTTCATGGTATTATTATCGCAAGTTCATTAAGAACTATGGAAAGATTGCGCGACCTCCTCACGGCCCTCCCAAAAGAACTCTTTCACTTGACCCTAGCAACGCTGCTTTTCAAACTGAAGATGGGCCATGTGCACCACTGGGTTATGGCTCTTCCCACTTCACAAAGACATTTGTTTGAATGTAACGCATCGTGGAAAGGGTCTGGTGTTGTCCTTATGCAAGAGGGTTGACCTTTGGCCTTTACTTAACAAACAACGCACCAAAGAATCTGGGCAAACCTATTTATGAAAAAGAAATGCTGTGGCGACTTCTGCATGCAATTGAATTATGGCTGCCCTTAATTTTATGCAGGGAAACGATCTAAATTAAGATTGCACTATCAAAGCCTCAAATACCTCTCAACAAACGATTCCCCTGTGAGAAACAACAAAATGGGTCACTAAGCTCTTTGGCTATGATTATGAGATCATTTACAAGAAGGGAAAAGACAATGTAGTGACGGATGCAATCAGCCCGAAATATGAAGACGAAGGATCCCTTTTTCTCTTTCCCTCATTCTACCTCGGACAATAAAGTCAGTAACTGAATGGCTGCAACACCCCCAAAAGTTCGTGATCTAATCTCAACAACTACGTAATTACAGGCTCCCCTGTGGTACTCTTGTCTCAATGGTGAGATTCGATACAAAGGTCGCTGTATTTAAGTAAACAATCCAAGCTCAACTACCTGCGACTGAAGCCATGCTACACCCACAACGGGCACTCCGAGTTCACCAAAACATATGACAGTTAAACGCCTCCTTTTCTTGGATGGTATGAAACAGACATCCGTGAAGTTTGTGGTCGAATGTGAGGTATGCCAATGCAACAAGGGAGAAACAACAAATCCTGTGCACCTCTCCAACCGCCCCCTGACATTTGGAAGGATATCTCTATGGATTGTTTTACCGTCTTACCCAAATCAGGAATAAATCAGTGATAATAGTGGTGGTGGATTGCCTTCCAAGTATGCTCATTTTTGTGTTTCACCACCCATTTCATCAGATCCACGGTGGCCCAAATTCTTTCATGGATCGCCTTCAAGCTTCATGGCATGCCAAACTCTATTGTTTCTTATTGAGACCCAACTTTCACAAGCAATTTTGGCAAGAACCTGCTAGTTTAATCTACAAGGAACACAATTGCATCTCAACTCAACTTATCATCCCCAGACTGTTGGTCAAATTGAAGTCATTAATAAGTGTTTGGATACTTATTTGAGGTGTTTTTATTTTGAAAAACAACACCAGTGGGCCTAATGTTTACCCCTCACCGAATGGTGGTGGTACAACACTACATACCATACCACTGCATGACTCTTTTGAAGCAAAGTATGGACGTAGCCGACCGTACGGGCCTTCATACTTACCATGTATCCTCAAGGTCCGTGGAGGTCGACCAAACACTACTAATTCGAGAGGATATCCTTCAGACTTTTAAAGAGAACTGGGCCATGGCCTAGAATAGGAATGAAGCAAAGAAGCGTATCAGTCGCTTCGAACGCCAATTTGCGCAGGGGATCGTGTTCTCAAGGTCGTGTTCATATAAGAAAACTTCCCCTCAAGGCCGAAGGTCGTAGTTAGCACCCAAATTTTATGGCCCCATACGCTTCTAAAGCGTAGGACAAGTCGCATCGCTTAGCTCTCGCTCGCCATTCAAGCTACATCCCCGCTTTCATGTTTCATGCTTTGAAGAAGGTGATTGGAACCGTGCCAACTTCAAACCAACCTCTTCCAGAAGTTACCCAAGAAGGATCCATTTGGCTACAACCGTAAGCAGCTGGGACCGTAGGAGTATCGCCACGCCGAGAAAACCATCATAGTTCTAGTACAAGAAATATATGACTCAAGTAGATGCTACTTGGGAACCAACTAACATTCTACATCAAAGAAGTTTCCATATATCTCAAGCCTTGAGGACAAGGTTGTTTTAAGGTGGAGGACATGTTAAGGTCCTAACCCAAGCATTATAGGTAGATCAATGTATTCGGATGTAATAAAGGTCAATATTAATAAGACCTTTCAATAAAATAGAATAAGGCGGATGTAAGAAGACCTAATAGAAGCTTCCGCTTCTAGAAGGATCTTCCTCTAAATGCTTCTCTTAATAAACATAGTTAGTATAAATAAGGGTCGAGGGTAAGAAAAACCCTAGCTTGGATATTATTGTAATAGAGCGCTGCTCGACTGGAGGTTGCCCCCTCGAAGAGGCCTGTGAACATTTCTATCTGATTCAAAGTGTTATTTATGTTGCTATTTTGTATATCATTTATGTGTATTGTGAAGATTATGCTGGATATTTTACTGTTATTCTGTCATTTCTAGCATTTCGTTTCTGTTCTGCATATTTTATATATCTGGTATCTTGCAATGTGCTTGGTTTTCTTGTGAAACACGTGATTCTTTGATAACATGATGTATGAATTGTTGTCACAGAAAACTGTTGTCGGTTCTTGTTGTTCCTGCAACAAATCTTTTAACATCATTCTCATCCATATTGCTTGACAAGATGCGGTTGTAGCTACGACGTACTCTGCTTCTGCTAAAGAAAAAGTCACTATGGGTTGCTTCCTTGATGTCCATGATACTATACATGTTCCCAAATGAAATGTGTACCCATAGGTACTTTTTCTGTCATCCATTTTTCCTCCACGATCGTTGTCAGTGTATCCAATGAGTCTGAAATATTCTGAAGTGGAGTACTTAATTCCAAAATCTTTTGTTCCATTCACATATCTCATGATTCTCTTTCCTACCTTCCAATGTGATTCTTTTGGAGTTTCAACGAACCTTGAAATTAGGCTCACTCCATACATAATATCAGGTCTTTTCGTTGTGAGATACATAAGACTACCTACCAAACTTTTAAATAGTTTGGGATCCACCTTAAACCCTTTATATTCCTTGCTTAGCTTCAATCCTATTATGACAGGTGTTAGTGCTTCTTTGGAATTTATCATATTGAATCTTTTCAATATTTCATGCACATATTTAGACTGTGAGATAAATATACCAGTTTTGGATTGGTGTACTTATATTCCTAAAAAATATCTCATAAGTCCTAAATCGTTCATTTCAAATTCATCCTTCATGACTGACTTGAATTCTTCTATGCCAAAGTCACCTGTAAATATCAAATCATCCACATTTAAAAAAACAATTAGCATATTTCCTTCTCTATTTGATTTGATGTACAGTGTTGGCTCATTTTCACTTTTCTAAAATCCATTCTATGTGAGATAGGAATCTATATGACTGTACCAAGCTCTCGGAACTTGTTTTAATCCATACAGTGCTTTCTTCAATCTGTACACTTTGTCTTCTTGTCCTGGAACCTCATAACCTTATGGTTGTTCCACATATACTTCTTCCTCTAAGTGTCCATTCAAAAATGTTTACTTTACATCCATTTGATAAACTTTCCACTTGTACTGTGCGATAATGGCTAACACTGTTATGAATGTGTCCAGATGCACAACTGGTTCAAATGTTTCATTAAAATAAATTATAGTTTGTTGTGTAAATCCTCTTGCGACTAACCTTGCCTTGTACTTATGTACATTTCGTTCTGCATATTTCTTGGTTTTATAAATCCACTTGACACTAATTACATCCTTGTATTCAGGTACATCTACCAATTTCCATGTTTGGATTTTCTCTATGCATCTGATTTCTTCATCCATGGCTTGCGACCATATATCATCTTTGACTTCTTCCTCAAAAGTTAATGGATCATCTATTTGTGAAAACAAAGAAAAAACTGAAAATGAATTTGTTGCGTCTTCATTATAGATGTCGCATAGACTTCTTGTCTTTCTCAGTAACATACTTGCTAAAGTTGGACCTAGAGATGTAGAACTGCTCAGACTAATTGTTGGTATTTGTTGCGCTCTAGGTGTAGACTGTGCACCTGTTGTTCTTACTGGAGTATTTTGCATTATGTTTTGTGTTGCAGTGCTAGGTGTAGAAGGGACTGCGCACTGAATTCTACATGGTGTTTGAAACACCTCTTATTCTTCTTCTTCTTTTGTTTCATCATGCCCCATTGCATCAATAATTTTTACTATCTTTTCTATGGTTTCATCTCATGCTTCATCCTCCATGAACTGAACATCGTGACTAATTATGACTTTTCTCGCGACAGGGTCATACAATTTGTATCTTTTTGTGTCTTCAGAGTACCCAACAAATATACACTTTTTTTCCTTTGTTGTCCAACTTCCTTCTCAACTCATATGGAACATGTGCATATGCAACACAACCAAAAAAATTTAAGTGTGCCACATTATGTTTTGAACCCGTCTAGGTCCTTGAGGAACTTTGTTCTTCACACTCTTTCTCGGACATTTGTTCAATATATATATTGCAGTTGCTACTGGCTCATCCCAATACTCATTTGAGAAATTTTTGGTTGTCAACATATTGCGCGCCATTTACATGATGGTTCTATTCTTTCTCTCTGTGACACCATTTTTTTGTGGTGTGTATCGCGCGGTAAGTTGCTTGTAGATGCCATGAAATTTAAAAAGTTTTGAAATTATCTTGACAGGTATTATCCTCCTCTGTCCATTCTTATACACTTGATTTAATAAGCACTCTTCTTCTCGACAAGTGATTTAAACTGTTGAAAACAACCAAATGCGTCAAATTTATTCTTTAGGAAATAAATCCATGTATTTTTTGAGAAATCATCAATGAATGTTAGAAAATAAGTATTGCCTCGTATAGATGGAGTTTGAATTGGTCCACAAATGTTTGAATTTACAATTTCCAATAGATATTTTTCTCTGTAAGACTTTCCGACTGAAAATGATTCTTTGTTATGCTTTCTAAATATACAGCCTTCACATATCCTTTCTATTTTTTCAATAAATGGAAAACCTTTTACCATATCCTTTATATGTAGTAGCTTCAGACCTCCAAAGTTGAAATGGCCAAATATGAAATTCCATAACCAATAATCATCATGTATTTCATATTGGAATGTTTCCTTCATATCTACGCCATTTTTTCCTTTCTTGATACTGAATGCATTATTTTCTTCATTAGTACAACACACACTTTTTGTTGTAAATGAAGTGTCTAGCTCTGCACTTTTTATTTTATCAACAGATAGCATTGTATTCTTCTTCTTCGATGGCTTCAATGTCAATGATAACATTTTGTTACTTGTCATCTGGATTCTTGAAATAAGTAGATTGCTTGGGAATTTATTCATAATCACATAGTGATTATCTTTCATTTAGATTATGTATCCTTTCTGTAACAATTGTCCTGTGCTCGTCAAGTTTTGCTTCAGACCAAAAACATAATATACATCAGACATAACTTTTTTTTCTCCTTTCTTAGTCAAAAAATTTTATACTTCCTTTTCCTAAGACAATGACTTGGATATCTGTTCCAAGTGTAACCTTGGTTTGGACTAACTCATCCAAACTAGAAAAAAAATCTATGTTTCCTTTCATGTGGTTACTGCATCCTGAATACAAATACCATATGTCATAAGGACTTGCTTGAGAAACATTGAATTCAACTGGTGAGACTATATTAGGCATTTCTATAGCGTGCTCCATAAACATAGGGTGAGTTTGGTTATTTTCATTTCTTGAATAATATTGACTTTTCTTTTTCTGATTATACTATCCCTTACTGCACTTATATGCATAATGTCCATACTTTTTAAAGTAATGGCATTGAATCTTTGATTTGTCAGTTCTCTGATCATTTGGCTGACTAGTACTTGGGTTTTGACCTCTTCCACCAGTATTTCTAGGACCGATACTACATCCACCTATGAAAAACCTTCTTCCTCTGCCTCTAGAGTTAGCTCTCCACCTTTCTCTTCCATGACTTATATATGACTACACGGAAAATAAATTCTCTAATGACATGCTTGACCTATTCAATATGTGTTCATGATTAATGAAGGAAGCTTGCAGTTCATCTAGGCTGAGCTGACTCAAGTCTTTTCTCTCTTCTAGAGTCACCACTATAGTATCAAATTTAGGATGACGACTCCTAAGTATCTTCTCAACAAATATTCTATCTTTTATGGTTTCACCATGAGACTTAATTTGATTTATCGGTCCAATGACATGATTATAAAATGAATCTACTATATCTGTATCTTTCATTGACAGAGTTTCAAAATCTCTTCTAAGAATCTATAGTTTTGTAGTCTTTACTTTGTCTATACCTTGATAATAGGTTTGTAATATGTCCCATGCTTCCTTGGCGTTCTTTGTTGATGCAACTCCTAGAAGTATTCTCTCATGCATGGCTTGATGTATGTAAAACAATGCCTTTCCATCCTTATTTCTTTTATCTTTCAAGACATCCTTCTCAGCTTGTGTGAGGGAATTATATGATGCCTAATATATTGGTTCCACATAGCCATTCTCAACTATTTCCCATACGTCTTGACCTCAGAACAAATCCTTCATGGTCAAGGAACACATCTCATAGTTCTTTCCTATAAAAGTGGGAGGTTGTAGATTTGAGGTAGAAGCCATATTTTACTTTTCAATAGAGTTTGTTATCTTGAACTTGCTCGGATAGAACCTGATATGATACCAAATATTGGATCGACAATGCACGTAGTCTACTCTGCACAACACAGTTTCAAATAATGTGCACCAAACAGGTTATGCGACAGAGTTCTCAAAACCATTGTGCAGTGCACAGACTGCTCAGTTTGTTGCACGTTGTGAATACACACACTTAATGAAATGATTTATGAATGTGGAATAACATTGTGCTATGCTTAGTACATAAACTCGGAAATAAGACAAAAACTTGTCAATACACAAAATGTATGATATTAATGAACTTGGCATAGTGTGTTCGATTACAGAATACAATACTAATATGAGTTTCGGCTCTAATGACTTATTTTGTTAACTTCACGGACACAAAGCTTATGCTCAGACTTCGTTTACTCCTCAGTTGTTGTTTCTCTCGACTATTCTCTCTACCTCTCTTTTTTTCTCTACATACCAACTCTGCACCATAATCATAATACTAACTAAAGAATCGGACTTATATGGACTCCGATCGAGACTTCCTACAGAAGCCAATATTGAATTGTCATTAAAAACTAACATTAATACAAATAAATCTTCAACCACTTAATTGAACTCGAGACGATAGAGGTCAGCTCCATTATAACTTCATCACTGGCCGACTCACTTTGAGTAAATGTGTGACTTTGCACTTGCAGACTGTCAAAATGACTGAGTGACAATTCTGCTACTGAAAAATTGACTGACAGACAAATCGGTGGAGACATGAAGATCTCACTGACTTGTAATTACTATTTCCAAAAAAAAATCATTTTTCACCAATATGTCCCATTCTCTAGTGCCATAACATGGTCGAGTTGACTTGACAAATAATAGTTGAGTCGGTGTGTATCTACTCATCCCAAGTTGAGTTGAGTCGAGTCAACTTATGGAGTAGTAATGTTGTTTCATTCAATTGAGTAAATATTCCCTAACAACTTGTAATGGGTTGCAATCCGAACTCCTTTCATTAATACCATCGCTCCTATGACCAGTTTTCATGTTTTATTTGGAAATAAAGTGTGCATGCCTACATCACTCATTTTGTTGATAGATATTAGGTTTCTTTCCAAATAGAAATATGTAGCACCCCTGGAAGAGTCATTCTCCCCCCATATTGTAGTATCGGTTGGACTCTTCCTCATCCAAAAAAAATTGGTTGTTAAGTCATCCCCTCAGAAAATATCTCCCCCTTCATATCTCTCCTACTTAGAGGACAATTCTCTATGGGGTGTCAAATGAAAGGATGCACTTGAGTTGATCAACCTAACATCATGATATAACTATGCATGGTTAGACGCCATATACACACCACCTCCTTTATTTAGAGTAATACTTCTCTCAATTGACTACTTATCATCAAATCCAAGACCAATCGCAATCATCTTAGAATTGCAGTCTCTCTTATAGTGCCCATCTTTACCGTATTTCTAGCATGTTGTCGCCAACTAAATAAGGGATTTAGATAAACCCTTTGACTTAGACTTTCTATTGGAGAATTTTACCTTATCTATGTTGATTGGTTGACCTCTCACCATTAAGGAATTATTTTATATCCTTCCATGTTCTTCCATCTCATTTCTTTTAATATTAGGGATGAAACCACATCTTTAAGAATTAATGTGGTCATATTACTCCCTATATCCATGACTAAGTTATCTCAGGAGTCTAGAAAAGAACACAACATGCTAATACATTTCTCCTCCTTAGTGATTTTAATATCCATGGACAATAACTGACTTATTATGTTACTGAGCTCCCATCACTAATCTTTATAAGATACAATTTCTTTCGTAGGAACAACTTGTTTACAGGGGATTTCAACTAGGGCAAGCTTCCAAACTTGTCACATAGTTTCTTTGTTGATTCTTCACCTAAGACATTTAGCAACAAAAAATCTCCAAGACAAAGTCAAATATTACTCCTTTAACTTCTCTCAAGTTTATCCCATTCTTCCCTTAACATACGCATTGGAATGGTTCCCGGACTTACAATTTCCCATTGTTCTCGATATACAAGGAAATATTCCATCTTAATCTTCCAAAGATCAAAATTTTGGCCATTGAATTTTTTGATCTCTATCCTTGAATTGCTTGCCATAATTTCAAGCACAACTTTCAATATGTGTCACTTTTAACTCCCAGTGGACCTTGGTTTAGCTTAGATCCAAGATCTACTTAAGCTTGCTCTAATATGAATTATACAAAGCAACAAATGAGTTAGGATACCAAATGTTGGGAAAAATAAACCTCAAACTAAACTAACAAGTAAAGAGAACATGGATTCAAACCATAAATAAATTACAAACACACAATACACATATATTTTACCCTGGACACTCAAAATTAGGAAAACTAGCATTTATTGAGCATCTTTCTCTCTTGTTGTGTTATTAATTCATTGAATAAAGAGTTACATGACCAAAATTGGTCCACACCTAAGAAACTATAGTCATCATATTTTCTTTATTTATACAAGAACAACCTCTAATCCAATTCGTCTTTCATCTACATGACCCAGCTACTAAGAAATAACATGAACATCAACTTATTAAAATTACAACGCGTCTTATTTATAGGATTTACAACATACAAAAACCTAAATCATGGTGCCCCAAAATGGTCACATATCATTTCATATGATTGGTTTCAATCCCAAAATTTGCAGGATTATTTTTAAAATTGAATATCAATCGGTTACCAGTCAACTACCCAGTCGACCTCTAGTCAATCTTTCGTTAGTTTCCACTCGACCGCCTATTGACCTCATATCAAGTAACCTTTATACTTCCCATCGATCACTTTGAATTAGAATTCTCAGTTGATCACTTCGACCTTCGACTTGAACATCGACTCGACTTGACCCATCAATCGATTTATCCCTAATCGAGCCACCTCGACTAGATAATAGGAAGATTTTTATTTCAGTGCAAAGAATATAACAACCCAACAGATGTTTGATGTAAACCAAATAATTTATCCATCTAGAATATCGATGTTGTAGGATCTTTACCATCAAACTTCTCGATATCAATCTTTGGAATGAAGTATTTACTTAGTGTTGTGGGTGGGAAATCCCTCCTACGGACTTAGCATTTAAGGGATCTAATCATGCATGCAGAAAATGACCATTTAAAGGCCTCTATGTTTTCCTATTCTCCCAACACAAAACCCCACATTCATGCAATACAAAGGTGCAAACAAGATTAGGTAACTCTACCTTAAATCCTTCGTTTTATGTTGATCCCTTTGCTTTCACTCACTCCTTGACTGCAAGCCTCCTCCCAAAGCTAACCTACATTCACACATGGACAAACAGAGAGCTACAAACATGCATTTCATATACTAATTGTTGGGTTAGATGTGACAATATCATAAAATAAATACACAATTTGAACACATGATATGGTGGGATGAAAAAAGTATTCATTTTTTGTATTAATCTTCACAAGAGTAAACTTACAATATGTGGTTGGCACTGCTCCTCGAACCTAGTCCTGGGCTCCTCTTCACAATGCACCAACTACTCAACCTCACAATACAATTGGAGGAAATTAGGGCAAAGGGGGGATAAATTTGGGCAGAGTTTTTATACTCTTCTTCCTCTTTTAAAATGGGACCCCTACCCCTTCTTTTATAGGCTATAAGGAGCTAGGTATTTGGTCGAGTGACTGGCCATGCATGGTCGAAAGGTTTAGTTAACTTACCCAAAACTGTGTGTTTTGTCAACAAATTTCCATTTTTCGTGCTTTTGTAGCTACACGCGAGCTGTAATGGGCCAGCTAGCGTGTACACATGGGCTATAGTGGGTCAGCTAGAGTGTACATGTTGGTTGTAGTGGAGCAGGGTGCGTGAGCCTTTAAAAAAGAATTTTTTAAGAAGAGATGGCCTGATGCCAAGTAAGCATGTCTGGTGCAAATTAGGGTTATAACAGATGCCCCCTAATGTGTGAGGTCAGAAGAGCATCTGATGGCTGAAATACATTATCAATCTTTATCAACGTACAAAACCAGTGAGCCCAGGGACTAGTATTTGGGAGGTGCCATCTACAAAATAACAATTGTCTCACCGAGGCGGGAATACCCATGCTCGGGATGAAAGAAAATCATGGCTGCCAATCAAATACACTATAGATCCATGTCATATAACTATATAAAGTGTATCTGTGAGCAATACACAGTGGATATACATCTCGAAATCAAAAAGATATACATGTATAGTATCCATCTTCTAGAAGATGATAAGGCCTGATGGCTGGAGATGAGGTCTTCAAAGCTCCAGCATCAACTTAAAAATATTCAAAACTCAGGTAGGAGTGTAATATGAGTGTACGACTTCACTACCCAGAAGTCTTTGATGGCTTGTCATGCATGGACTAGAGGATCTTGATGATCAGACTGAAGGACTCATTGATTTCGAACAAAGACTTTATTGGACTTTCGGGATGGTCGAGCATGAGGGAAAGAGACAAACTACAGAGGGGCCGACTCAGGCTTGGTGAAAACTTCCCTTGGACAATAGAATGACAAATGATGAGACTCGGGAAGCATGGCATTGACATAAGTTCATGACGCAGGAGGCAACACAAACTCTTCATATATTTGGAAGAATAACCAAATGGAGGAGGACACAGCTCTATGCAGCGAGACCAAGTTACTAAGGTCATATTAAATCCCAGATCTTGATGAACAAACGGAAGGATGTGCTTCTTCCAAGGGTGACTCATCATGCTGCCAATAAAAAGAAAATACTTTTCCCTTCCTCTTTTTGGGGTATATTTGATTTTTTTTGTCTTTTTCAATAATTGTGGAAAAAGAATAAAATAATACTACATCACAAAGGAGGAACGAGTGTCGAAAACATACTAGTTCTAGGTGCAAGGACAAGACTGATGTTCAGAGCAAGGACACTCGGAAAAATCCCTCCCGAGGTCAAGGTGTCAAGAAGCAAAGGAATAGTGCTACAAGGCTTGCATTATGAAGCATGATTCATATGGTTCAATTGAGAGAAACATGGAGTCGGCATTAGGCCAAAGACGTAGGTATGCAAACATGATTAATAAGACACACAATGGTAACGTCCTTCGATGTAATTTTAACAAGCCCAGAGAAGGTAAGCTCAGCGGTTTTTCATATTTAGAGAGTCTGAAAAAGCGTAAAAGGAGACTCCACTGGGGTACCTTTTTCGAAGATAGTCTAGTCAGCTCGAAAAAGGGGTAAACTAGCACCAGCCAGACGTCTATTCAAAACCATTTTAACGAGTGTGATAAAGACAAGATCACTAAGCAATTTTTTCATTTTTAAGGAGTCTGAAAAAAGCGTAACAATGGACTCCGTTAGGAATTTTCTTTTGGACCAATTTAACGAGTGTGAAGAAACAAGGTCACTTGGTGATCTTTTCAATTTTAGGGAGTCTGAAAAGAGCTTAACTATGGACTCTGTGGGGGTTCCTTTTTCATAAATTTAGTCCCTCGGGCCCGAAAAAGGGTTAAAATCATACCTGATAATACTCTTCTAGAGAATTGAAGTTCCTAGAGTATACCTTTGTTCGTACAGTTGACCATCTGGACCGAAAAGGGGTAAACTACCACCAGACATACGTGCCTTCAAATTTCAGTTTAACGAGCGTGAATGACAACAAGATCACTCGGCAATCTTTTCATGTTTAGAGGGTCTGAAAAGGCCTTAAAAGAAGACCCATGGGGGCTATGACTCATGTATGAAACTGGTTCAGGTAGAGCCTACTACTAGGCTGAGACCAAAAGTCTCTTCGATAGTCAACTTGGAAAGTATCCCAAAAGGGAAGAAAACACAAACCATGGTGTAAGTACTCCCTCGGTATAGAAACTGTAGTCTTGGCTTCAAGGATAGCCTCATCTAAAGGCAATTCAAAATCTGAGAAATCATGCAAACGAGGTTCGACAGTCCCAAAGGGTGAAGTAAACTGACCATACTCCATATGATGATGGAGGTTTTGGCTAGGACTGGCAGAGTCTAATAGTGAAGAATCACAAGCACGAGGGCTTGAGGATCTACAAACAATGAGATCAGACTCAGAAGGATATTCAAGCCTACTTGGACCAAGAGGGGAAAACAAGGGCTCCCATGCCCCCATTGGATAAACCAATGGATCTATTGTTGAGACCAAGTCTTGAGAGGGAAAACATGACTTCATAGGTTCCTGCTCAGAAGCAATTGAACATTGAGGTTAAGACGCCACATAATTAACCCGTGGCGGGGTAGAGTCTACACGAACACTAGGAACATGTAAAGGGGTAGCCTAAAACAACGTCGAATTAGGATGGTGATTATCAAGTGCTAGTTAGTCAATAGTAACAATGCTTCCATTGTGAGGGAAATGCATCACCTGAAAGAACGTAGACACCACAACATTCATAGCATATACATAATCACGCCTAAGAAGAATATTGAAATCTAACGGGCCTTGCACAACTATAACATCGACATAGACAATCTTCCCACCTAATGAGATAGGAAACTAAGGAAGAACCCCCAAATATTCACTAGGACATCTGTCAAAATCCAACAACTCATGTGAAGCAGACACAAGCTCAAGAGAACCTAAGACTTTCTAAACCGAAAAGGATAAAATACTTATCGAGGCTCCTTCATCCACAATACATCGATAAATATTTGTTGAATTAACTTCAACCCTTATTTGAAAGGGTGTGGAGGAAGGAAGACAAGGCTCAACAAGGTCATTCCAATCAAAGGAAACCATCATATGGCCTGGAGGGGGTGTGCTCGGAATGAGCAGAATGCCCCCTTGTTCTAAAAATACTGAACCGAAAATGATAAAAACATAGTCGGTAGACATGTCACTCCATAAAAGAAGAGTGGGATCATCTGATGACTGCATTGGCATGACCACTTTTGCAACCAATGGATGAATAGGTTGCGGGACTACATGGTATAAAGGCACATCACCCCCCAAAAGAGGAGTGGGATCAGTCAATGACTGCATGGACATGACCACTTTCACAACCAATGGTTGAATAAGCTACGAGACTACATAGTCTAGAGGTACCTCACCCCTAGAAGAGGAGTGGGACCAGCCAATGACTGCATCGGCATGACCACTTTCACAACCAATGGCTAAATAGGCTACGAGACTACATGGTCTAAAGGTACCTCACCCCCCAGAAGAGGAGTGGGATCAACCGATGACTGCATCGGCATGACCACTTTCGCAAACAATGGTTGAATAGGCTGCGAGACTACATGGTCTAAAGGTACCTCACCCCCCAGAAGAGGAGTGGGATCATCCGATGACTGCATCGGCATGACCACTTTTGCAACCAATAGCTAAATAGCCTACGAGACTACATCGTCTAAAGGTACCTCACCACCCAGAAGAGGAGTGGGATCAGTCGATGACTGCATTGGCATGACCACTTTCGCAACCAAAGGTTGAATAGACTGTGAGGAAAACTCAGAAGGCTCATAATCAGACGAGCTTACAGACATGGAACACAATATTTGTACCTCTAGAATGTCAGGGCATAGATGAGTAATGTTATCTCCCTTGCAAATATTACAAGGGAACTTAGGCTTATGTCTTATCTATCTAGGTTTCTCAACAAAATCAATGCCCCCAGCATGACTGGCAGTGTTTGTTTGCAAATCTCCAACATGACTTGTAGAGGTTGGTGATGGGTCAATAACATGATTCCCAGAGGCTACAAACCTATTGCCAGTATGACTATCAGTGACTAGACTTTTTCCCCCAGCATGACTGGCAAGGGTTGGGTGCTTTCCCCCAGCATGACTTGCAGAGGTTGGGTGCACATATCCAACATGACTCGCATAGGTTGGTGATTTATTCTTCCTATTCCTCCTCTTTCTACTTCGTTTAGGCTTCCAATTACTAGTAATTGTACTTGCACCAGGGGTGGGAGAAGGAGGAGGAGAAGACTTTGTTGATGAAGGAACATCAACATGGTGCCCATGAAATAAGGTTCTCAAATGAGAAGTGTCAAGAGCATTTGGGACATTTGGAATGGTACCCAACCAAACCGGTAGTCCCACATTCAATCCAAGAATGTACAAAGTGGCCATCAAAGGGACACCAACATTCCCCAAGAAAGGGAGCACAAGAATCCCCTTGTGAAGGGGTTCTTTGGTCGGTATCGTCGAAAAATTTAGCCATGAAGATCTTATGCATAGGTTCTCCCCTTTCAGGATTGTTCAAATTTGTAAAAGTCTCACACATTGACTATGGTAGACTAGTGTTATCAAAACAACGACTAAAAAGAGGTGGCACCACGTTTCTAAGCGAAAGACCAAAAATTACTCACGACCAATAGAGTGGGCAGTCTACCACCCTAGGTTAGAGACCCAAAGCAATGACTGACTAACTCACTATGGAAAACTAGGGAGCACAGAGGACACACTAGAAAAAATCCTAAAGGAAAATCAAGAAAATAATTAACTAGTTGGAAGAATAGTTACACCAACCAACACTAGAGAAACTTATCGATGCAAGTGAAACTCAAATACGGAAGCACCCTCCAGGTATACTTTTCAAAGTGTGGCCCGGTGTTTTCCCTAGGTACTGCGATATACCCTAGCAATCACCTGTGTAATTCCCTAAAATAAAGGCAACTAGGTTGTCAGCACGCAA
Source organism: Picea sitchensis (assembly GCA_010110895.2). Classification (NCBI taxonomy): domain Eukaryota; kingdom Viridiplantae; phylum Streptophyta; class Pinopsida; order Pinales; family Pinaceae; genus Picea; species Picea sitchensis. The sequence continues at coordinate 724,127 of SNQJ01S0001295.1, read as the reverse complement.
ACAGTCACCGTGTGGGTACAGTCGACAATTGGGTCGACCGCAATGAGCAGTTTATCAAGCTTAAAACCTATCAAGGGTATCGAAAGGAAGTGTTCTAGAAGACGAGTGAGGACCTCGAATGGATTCGAGACCCACGAAGCTCCGTGGAAAATGCAATCAACAGAATCCCAAGACAAGCCCTCTATATGCATTCCCCACTACACTTTGTTCGGCTTTAGAGGGGTTATCTTCGCTACCTTTCCTTATGCGACCTTGTCTTTAGCCCCTGTGTTAGATGGGGGTCCCGGATAAATTTTACGATACTAGACTTTTGACACTCCAGGTAGCATAGACTCTTATGTATGTTTTGCAGCCTTGAAGAGTTTCCTCTCCAACCTAAATCAAGGCTCTAGCCTAGACTAGTTGATGGACCATATAAACATAAAGTCTAGTTGATTTTAATTAATCATTAATTTTTTAAGGCTTGATTTACTCAAAAGGGGTACGGTAGTGCAACTAATGTTGTTAAGACTCTTGGGAAAAATGATGAAGCTTACATGAACACTGGAAAATAATGATTATATTTCTTATTTTTCTTTTGAAATGCTTTTAAAATTAGAAGAAAACACTACACTATGCTAATTTATTTTTCTTTTTCAAATAAGAATGCAAAGCAAATGAAAAGAAAGAGAAAGACCTAAAAAACTAAGTTTTTTTATATTTTTTCTTCCAATCAAAGAATAAATAACAAAAGATTCTAAAAGAGACTGATGAATGCACGATTCATGCCCCCCGGCAAACACAAAAAAAATCTAGGAAATGCTAGGAAACACAAAAAATCTCTCTTTTGTTTTAAAAAAAAAAGACAAGCAAAGTGATGTCAAACCATTGCCACACACTGTTATAACAGAGCCCAGAAATGAATCAAGAAAACCCCTAAGAATTCCTAGTTCTGACAGGGAAGAGGATGATTGCCTCCTTTTTTTAGAAAAATTTCCTCAATTTAGACGCACTATTGTCACTTCAGCATCCAGCATATGTACGTGGGCTATCCAAAGGCAGGGCACGTATGCACATGTGAAGGACCACTATAGGTTGCATGCACCTCTAAAAATCCTCAAAAAATGAAAAACAAATAATCAAGCATTGGTAGAGACTACTAGTATTGAGAACCAGAGTCCCTTGAAGACCCAGAAACTTACTTTGACAGAAAAGAAAAAAAAATTATGGGAAATTTCATAGAAAAAAGCTAATCTGAGGTGGTACCTAAGCTACAAAATGCAAAAACAAAGACCAGAATGAGATCCAGAAAAACCCTGAGAAGGATCACTTCTAACAAGGAAGAGGATGACTGCCTCTCTAAATTTTTTTTTATGAAATCAGACATGCGACTGATACTTCATCAGCTAGCATGTGCACGTGAGCTTTGTGAAGGTAGAGCGCGTGTACACGCATGCAGGCCTTATACAGGTGGCATGTACCTCTGTGACTTCCGTAAAAGAAAATGTAGCCAAGAAAATAAAGTAGGGAGTACTGGTATGGAAGACCAGAATCCCTACTAGCTCAGACTCTTGCACTAACTCAGAAAAAAAGGTAATGAAACCAATTTAAAAATACCCAAAAAGTATCCCCAGAAAACCCTAGAGATTCCCCAGTATGGTCGCCAATTTTGTTGTGGGTGGGAAATCCCTCCTATGGACTTAGCATTTAAGGGCTCTAATCATGCATGCAGAAAATGACCATTTAAAGGCCTCTACTTTTTCCTATTCTCCCAACACAAAACCCCACATTCATGCAATACAAAGGTGCAAACAATATTAGGTAACTCTACCTTAAATCCTTCGTTTTATGTCGATCCCTTCGCTTTCACTCTCTCCTTGACTAAAAGACTCCTCCCAAAGCTGACCTGCATTCACACATGGACAAATAGAGACCTACAAACATGCATTTCATATACTAATTGTTGGGTTATATGTGACAATATCATAAAATAAATACACAATTTGAACACATGATATGGTGGGACGAAAAAAGTATTCCTTTTTTGTATTAATCTTCACAGGAGTAAACTTACAATATGTGGCTGCAATTGCTCCTCGAACCTATTCCTGGGCTCCTCTTCACAATGCACCAACCACTCAACCTCACAATACAATTTCAGGAAATTGGGGCAAAGCGGGGATAAATTTGGGCAGAGTTTCTATACTCTCTTCCTCTTTTCAAATGGGACCCCTACCCCTTCTTTTATAGGTTAGAAGGAGCTAGGTATTTGGTCGAGTGACTGGCCATGCATGGTCGAAAGCTTTAGTTAACTTACCCAAAACTGTCTGTTTCGTCAGCAACTTTCCATTTTTCGTGCTTTTGTAGGTATACACAGGCTATAATGGGCCAGCTAGCGTGTACACACGGGCTATAGTGGGTCAGCTAGAGTGTACATGTTGGTTGTAGTGGAGCAGGGTGCGTGGGCCTTTGAAAAATATGTTTTTAAGAAGAGTTGTTCAGTACTGGCTTGGAAAAGAAGGAATATGAGATGGTTTGATGCCAGGTAAGCATGTCTGGTGCAAATTAGGGTTATAACACTTAGTACTGACTTAAAGCCTTGATGTTGTGGATCTTGGAGTAAGGAATGGTCAGGATTCTGAGATTCAATATTTTTTCTCTCAAAATGTGACTAAATACTCCCGATTGAGTCTCAAAAGCCTTGTTCTGCTTATTTTCATGATTTCCTTTGATCTCCATATCCCTATTAGGAATCCTCTGTAACAGAATGTTTTCTATGTTCTTGATCCATTTTTTTCATTCTTCCTTATTTTCATCCATCTTATTTCCCATTTAATCCATCTTCTTTTTCATTTGATATTCCATTTCCTTTTTAAGGCATTCTTGAGAATGTGGTAAATCCACTTGTTTAAACATCCTACTACTCATTTCATCAACTTGGTCCTTTAAATGGGTTAGTCAATTTTCTAGGTCTTCACTTTCTTTGGATGCCATGTTTGAGTTTTTATGAGGAGTGCGAGTAGTATTTCTTGTAGAACCCTTTTCAAGGATAATTTTAAGGATGAAAATTTATGTTAAAATGTACAAACTTGGGCTAATCTTGCTAGTCCTTAATATGAAAAATGTAAAATGTTTGGTGATAGTTTTGTAAAAATATTCAAATTTCTAAGGATTACATATAGTTTCTATAAAAGTTTGGAATTTTTTAACGTAAAATAGTTTTATTATATGGAAATTGGGCAAATCATTTTTAGTAAAAATGGAAATTGACGAACATAGTTTTGGGGAAAAACATGGAAAATTAGCCCATTTGCGAAATTTAGCCCCTAAAATCATCTATGAGGTCCATTTTCCATATGATAAAATAGTAATTCTCTTCTCATGAATATATTCCAATCAAAAGTTATTCCAATTGTAATTTACATACCTTTCAAACCCTAAATTGGATATTATCTTGATGGTTGACCTTTTTCCTGATATATATCTGCAATTTGGATCCTTCAGATTTTGAAATCTTGTCTTGTAGTACTCTAATCTGACTTCTTAAACTCCTGAAAATTTCACAGTTTGAACCTTTACTGATAAACCGTTATAACACAAATACCAAAAAGTCTTCTCTAAGACTAATTTATGGATTAGTAAAAAACACCAACTTCCACAAGATATATCTCACAAATTTAATGATTAAAAATATGAAAAAAATTCCACATGTAATTATCTATTTTTTCTCAGGATTACGAAAATTTGTTTGTTTGAAACTTCAAAAAAAAAAATTATAGTGAAAATAAAAAGGTGACTCATTTGAGGCTAATTGCAGGATTAGTCACAAACTCTAACTTACACATATGATATATATGAAACTATAATGAACCATAATTTTAAAGTTTGACCACCTATTCTTCGATATTTTGTCTCAATATCATAAAAATGTTGTTGTCTGAAACTTCCCGAAAAAAACTTTAGAACAAAAATTTAAAGATGACTCACGAGAATAAGTGAAACCATGAGATCAAAGATTTGATACCAAATTCTAGGAACAATGCCCTGAGCATGATAAAATGTCAATAAATAATACTCCACTTAGAGGGACAAACCTCCTTTTACAATATATTCAATGTACAAGATACGATAATATTATCTTATGACTAGGTCTCCTTGGTATATAAATATAGGAAACAAAGGGTACAATCATAATGAAAGGTTCTATTTGACCTACTAATATAACACTAGAAATGTAATAACTCAATATCTAGGGCTTAGTAAGGAGTTTTATTAATAACATGGAGCTTTATCTAGGGATTAAAAGTAAAACTCATGTGTTGGCCACACTTGACTTCACAAGAACCTTTATTGTGGAGTGTGATGCCTTGGGGAAGGGAATTCATGCAATTTTAATACAAAAAGGAATGCCCCTTTCCTTTGAAAGTATCCATATTAAAGGAAATAAATTACTCAAAGACATATATGAAAAAAAAGTGTTGGCCATTATTACATGCAATTGATAAATGACACCCTTTCCTAATAAGAATACACTTCAAGGTAAAAATGGATCATGATAGTTTGAATTACTTCTTGTAACAATGATTATATTTATAAGAGAAACAAAAGTGGGTTATAAAGATGTTAGGTTGTGAATTTAAAATTATTTACAATATATATATCATGGTAGATGCACTTTCAAGAATAATACGCAGAGGGCTTATTATGTGTTATTTCTATTCCACAATATGATTGGGCTTAAGAAGAAAGGATATAATGGAAGAAATATTATAAGCAATGCAAGATCATTCAACAACTAAAGAGGACCGACTTTCATTAGATAAATTTCTATGGAAGAATGACTTATTGTGTTATTCATATCTCCTATGTTTATGTAATAATTCCCAACTCAAATAGAAGGTCCTTTGGGAATTTCACACTCCTCCTACAAGAGGACATTCAAGGTTCTTGAAAACTTATCATAGGATCAAGAAGGATTTTTTATAGGAAGGTATTAGAACTAATGTTCAAAAGTTTGTGGCTAAATGTGTGGTCTGCTAAGAGAATAAGGGAGATGTAATCAAGACCCTAGGTCTCTTTCAACCATTATCCATACCAAGTCAACTTTGAGAAAAGGTTTCAACGGATTTTATTATAGGTCTACCCAAGTCTAAAGGAAATAATTCCATCATGGTATTAGTGGATCAAATCACAAAGTATGCCCATTTTTTCTATCTTTATAATATTTTTAAACCAAGTACAATAGCCACAACATTCATGGACTAAATTATTGGAATAAATTATTTTCTTGTTTAGGTACTCAATTGGCTCACAGCTCTTGTTACCATCCTCAATCCAATCAATAAATTGATATTACGAATAAATTTTTAGAAGGGTATATTTGTTTCCTTTCATTTGATAAAAACACACAATGGGTCAAGTGGTTTCCTTTGGAAAAATGGTGGTAAAACACATACTTCCATACTTCACAAAGGTTACCCCATTTATAAACATTTATGGATATCATCTTCTATCCATTACATCACCATCGAGAGGGAAAGAAAAGTTTCAATTAGTGGAGGACCATATAGATCACCAACAAGAGGTTCTCAAAATATTGAAGGACAAATTTGTTACAATACAAAATAGGATGAGACAAAAAGAAGATAAACATCACAGTGAAAGGGAATTTAAAGTAGGTGATTGGGTATTTCTAAGGATAAAACCATACAAATAGATGTTCCTCAAGAAAAAAAAAATAAGGACAATAAATTAGCACCTAGTTACTATGGTATATAAGGTGTTGCAGAGTATTCGAAGTATGGCTTACAAATTGGAGTTTCCTCCATCTCCACATGTACATCCATTCTTCCATGTTTCTTTATTAAAGAAGGTAATAGTGATAAGATCTCAGTTCAAACTATTTTACTAGAGATTAATCAAGAAGAGAAAATCATACTAGAATTGGAAACAATCCTTGAAACAAGGACCAAGCAACTATGAAATCAATAAATTAATGAGTACCTCATGAATTGAAAGAACCTACCGGTAGATGAGATGACATGGGAATATGAGTTATTCATGCACAAACATATGCAAGTAATCAAGTGTTGAGGGAAACACTTGATTGAAGGGGAGGGGAATGTTAAGCCGTAGATAAATACATAGATATTGAATATTACATTTATATTGTTATATTAATGTTGTTGGTTAGAACCTTTAATGACAATTGTAAGGTTTTTTTCCTATATATACCAAGGATACCTAGTTTTACAAATCATCTGATCTTGTACATTTATTATATTGTAAAAGGAGGTTTCCCCCTCAAAGAGGCTTAAATATTTCATTCTTATATATAATTTTCAAGGTGTGGAGTTTCCTAAGGAATACCATCTTTGAGGAAGGATTGATAAAGTCTTTTTTGTGATTCCCCTCCATGATAATACTAGGCTAGATGTTGTTAGAAAAAACAGGACCGCGGAGCAATAAAATAAGACAAATGCAAAAAAAAAACACAGAAGACACACAATACAAGAGAGACACAGATTTACGTGGTTCACCCAGTGTGGGCTATGTCCACCAGAGAAATTGCCAGGTCCTTCCTTTAATATTATCCAACAAATGAAGGGATACAACCTACAGCAAAACCCGCTGTAACTTCCTCTTCTTTCTCTCACAGTCTCCTCTCTCAGAATACAGTATTCACCATCATCCATAGCCGCAATACATTTCCCTTATAAAAGAGGGTTTCCTTCTAGGGAAAAAAACCCTAACATAATCTCTATCGTTAGATCTGCGACCTTATAATGAATGGTCCAAATTTACAATGAAATTACAATATACTTTTACAAGGCAATTTTTCCTTCGGGGGCTTCGCCCCCGAACCCCCGCTGGGGGCCCACTTGCCCCCAGACCCCCCAGCCAGGGGGATAGGCCCCACTAACCCCGCAGAGGGGGTACCCCCCCCACGTGGAAGAGTGTACATACTTATGGGGTGTAAATACTTCATGGGGTATAAACACAGCTGAAAGAAAGGACCTCTGAATCAGGAAGATAATCAAGCTCCACAACCAACAATCTCCCACTTGGAGACTGATCTTGACAACTCCACCGCTGTTGTATATGCTGGGCTCTAAACCTTCTTGGACCTGGCAAATTTCTCATCTTCATCTTCATTCTTGAAGACCAACTGAAACGGAGCAAGAACTCAGTTTCTCCCTGGTTACTCCCTTTGTTAACATGTCTGCAGGATTCTGTCTAGTGTGTATCTTTTCCAGCTTCAATTGTCCATATTCCAAGGCGGATCGTATGAAGTGGTACCTCAACTGTATATGCTTAGTCTTCGAATGCAAGGATGAGTTCTTTGCAAGGTGAATGGAACTCTGACTATCATAGTACAACTTGTTGTTCTCCTGCTTCTTTCCCAATTCCTCCATAAACCTTTGTAACCAAATCATCTCTTTACTAGCCTATGTAGCAGCAACATACTCTGCCTCTATTGTTGAAAGTGAAACAACCTTTT